>NQII01005546.1:0-118473 GCA_002778355.1 Clitarchus hookeri
CAACTCGCCTGATGGATAAATTTATACACTAGTGGCACCTAGGTGATGAAAACATATGTAATCCAATATGGCAGTTAAACGAAGGTGAGAGACAAATGCCNATGGCAGTCAAACGAAGGTGAGAGACAAATGCCAGTAATGTATAAAAAAATGAAAAACGAAAAAACCAAGATTGCGTACGGTGGCTGTGACGCCTACCAAGATGGTGAACTGCACCTACCAAGATTGCGTACGGTGGCTGTGACGCCTACCAAGATGGTGGACTGCACCTACCAAGATAGCGGAATGAGTATGGGTTTAGGGTGTGTGTAAGATATCCGTAAATCAGAGTTTTTTAAAATAATGTTTAAAAAAATTTATTTCATAATTTTTGAACGATTTTTTAAATATTTTTTTAGTATATATATAGTTTTCTCAAGGTCAAAGGTCACCGGGTTCAAGGTCAGGGTCAAGGTCACTTGGATTCAAGCTGACCTCCTGCCGACCGGAATGACAAAGCACAACAGCTCTGACGCTCCGGTCCCAGGTCCCGATGTGTCGAAGTCCCCATAATCCCTCTACTCTGGACCATGGGCAAGTAGGACTAGATGCGTGAATGGCAGATTTGGACTCATTTAAATGTATGACAATGGACATTTGCATCTTATATGTTCAAATAATAAGTGACAGTTAAGTTACTGTATCTAGTATATATAGACAGTGATAAGGGCTTTGATCAGAATTGAGATTAACACTAATACCGCCTCACCGAAGCTATAATAAGTGAAACAGCAAAGAAAGGCAGTATAATTTTGTAAATAAAATCCACGTGTATTTTTGTGTCACTTTATTTATTTATTTATAATTAACACCCCCATCCATTGCGAACTCGAATACGCCCTTAGCGACATGTAACAATATGCTTCAGAAACGCGTTGAAGTTTGTTAACGATTGTTTATTCTATAATAGCCTGTTTTCGATAGCAAATGCGTGAAACTGTAGTTTTAGTCTTTGTTCGGCACAAACGTATTTATATTATTCCTCTTATAGCGTGATTGTACATGAAATCCAAGCGTTTCGCCACATGAATGACAGAAAACTTCCTTTATGAAGGATACAGGTTACGTATTAGCTCGTTAGCGACACGTTGCAGTATCTCGCGGTCTCGCAGCTGACAACGTGTTAGTCTCGCTACGCCTAGGCGGCCGTCTCTTTAAGTGGACGTTAATTATCGACAGGTAAATAAAATAACGTATCTAAAATGTTTATTTATACCATAGCAAATATGCGATTTTTATTCCGAAAGTAGCATGCTCAACGCGTATTCGCTAGTTTTTCTCCATTTGATTTTTTTTTAAGTGAATTGCGTTTGCTCTTCGTCGAACGTCCTCTCGCTTATTTTCCACATGGTTATGAACCAAGGTCACCACAATGTAGTGGGGGTAACTCCAAGGCTTGAAAATAACCAGGAGAAATTACAGAAAATTGCTAGAAAAAAATGTCTACAGGCCTTTGTTAAATTACGCAGATTATATTTACCCAGAGGCCTTTCTCCAGTTTTCACAAAACTGTCAAGGAATTAATGGATCTTTCGTAATTTTAATGCCTAATCTTCCTTTATTTGCTGTTTATGAAGGAATATTGAAAGAAAAGACGCTTTATTTCAGTAACGAGGGTGTTTCACTGTGTAAAAGAAAGGAACGCACAAAGAAGTAAGAAAGAAATGGTAATGAAGTAAGAGCTAAACACGAACCATAAGGTATTACAATTTGTCACGCTAATCACACAGCTACGAGTTCTACGTGAAGCAAAATGATAGAAACAAAGTATTTGTACGGTTGCGACGCACGCAACTTTTCAGCTTTTCAGGTATATAAGTTTTCGAGGTTATTTCATGTCGTGTAGGTGGATTCCGCTATTTCGATATCTGAGGGTGCGTGTTTTAAGTTGTGTGAATTTCGCAACTTCCATAGGAACGATGGCTTTCTGGCTATAGAAACGAAGAACCCTTAGTGTATTTTCGACAATGTTATTCCGCGAAACCCGAAGACACTATAAATATGGAGTGATTTCGAATTTGAGAATTTACACAACTCAGTTCTATTTTTCGTCATTAAGGTCAGCATTCCTGTATATTTACGATACATTTTCGTAAAATTTTCCATGAATAAGAGGAACATTTTAACGACGTAAGCTTACCATCGTTGCATAATTATTATAAATTAAAGAAAAACCCTCTCCCTTTAACTTGTAGGATAAATTATTAGTTAAATGTACCGGTAAATAAAACATTTACTGCCAATTACCGTCAATGCAATATATTTCGTGTGTAGATTTTTTTTTTTACGGTGAGCTAATTACACTGACAACTGAATTTTTGCAAGTGGTTGCAGACTAAAAAGTAATAACAAAATAATTACTTCTCTGTTACGTAACATTGTAATAAGAAAATACAACCTTTATTAATGTGTTTCGAAGACAAAAGTTTTATTAAAATATATCGTAATTTGTTTGATTTCATGTTACGGTATATATACATTTATTTAATCTTAAACGGTTTCAAGCTTCTTAGCCGTTTTTGCTAAATTGCATTAAAGTGTAGTTATAAAGACTTGAGAAAATCGTGCGAGTGTTCTTTATTTATCCAGTGAACCGAAAAAGAACCAAAAGTAACTTGTGCTGACTTAATTTCTGTAATAAAACATATATATTATCTCTTTGTTTAATTAACCCATATTCTTCTAATGCAAGCCAGAACGGCGAAGCGTTTCTACCTAAAGTAACGAATTCCAAATCGAATTTACGCTGTCACTAACATTAATTCGAATATTGACATTGCCTTTAAACACATATATTGCATTTTTCTGAAACTTCAAAAGAAAACTTATTGGCGCTCCGTTTGACAGATATGGTTAAATAAAATTAACCGTTAGCTACCGTGAATTCTATTGCTGCATTTTCCTGTAGTTTGATAACTATCAGGTGTTTCCCATACGTCAATAACAAAAACATTAAAAACAGTGAGATGGATAGTTATTAGATCTCCGAGAAATAAACCTTGTAATTTATTGACATGTCAATCTCTATATTACTCCGTTGTGTGGGATTTACTTCCAGTAGACAATAACGACAATTGAACGATGAAAGTAAATTCCACAATATAAACACATTTGTTGATAGTCGAATAGGAACAAAAATATAGGAATGGCTTGAAATTTCATAGACGCAAACTGGGTCAGTTTTGCTCTCGTTCTTAGATCTCAGTAAACATTTCCCATTATTTTAGTCTGGAGTAAAAAAACCTCTCTCATAAGAATTAAGTGAGTTCGTTGTTATTAAAAACCTTTCAGTTGTGAGGAGTAGCATTCGTTCAAGTTGAAAATCGAAATCTCACAGATTAGCAGTAAGGATTACCGCAAGCATCGATTTATAAGATCCCTTTAATAATTTCGCATTTCCTGTTATCCGTGAAGTACCTATAATCACTGAGTTTATATCGATTCTTCGGCGACGTGGGCCCACGGGAAATCCTTCCGTTAAAGTATATTTTCAGCTGAGGAACGGATTGGATTTAACGTAAATCGGAAATGTGAGAGTAGTGAAATCTACAAATACGTCTAAATTTATCTATAAGTTAACAGGAGTAAATACTGCATAAAATAAAATAATAAATTTGTCCATTTAATATTTGGTTTTGTAATGTGTTTATGCGCGGTACAGAACNATACTGCATAAAATAAAATAATAAATTTGTCCATTTAATATTTGGTTTTGTAATGTGTTTATGCGCGGTACAGAAAATTTTCAAAATCCAGGAACATATATTGTGCTTATTTGTACTAACCATTTGTGATAAAAATTAGCTACAATCAAAAATTTATTTAACAACTCTGAATAACAATTTTTGTGTTTTTTTTAATAACTCTTCGTAATCCCGTAAATTATGTTAGAAATAATCATAACATAGAATCAAAACTATGTGTATGATCAAAAAACTCAATTTTCTTCAAGTATAAATGTTTTATGTCTAATAACAATTTCATATTCAGTGTTTTTAAATATATTTATATTTGTCAACACAATACACTGAATACACGAAATATGAAGCTTCGTGAAACTCTCTCAAGAACTGTCAGAATTATATGTATGTTCTGCTGTAACTGGATATGTTTATACATTTACAGAATAAAGCTTGAAATATATTTTCAAACACTTTTCTTAATCACATTCAGACACTGAAGAGCTAAAAAAAAACAGGTACATCTGTCTTGTATCGTGTAAGGGCCCCGCGAGAACGCAGAAGTGCTGAAAAACGACGTGGCATGGACTCGACTAATGTCTGAAGGTATGCAGGAGGCAATCCAAACCATTAATCCTGCAGGGCAGTCCACACATCCATAGGAGTGCGAGGCGGTGGAAATCTCTACTGAACAGCACGTTGTCGATGTCTGGTGATTTAGGTGGTCAATGGAAGTGTCTAAAGTAAGAAGAGTGTTCCTGGAGCCACTCAGTAGCAACTCTCGACGTGTGGGGTGTCGCATTCTCCTGCTGAAATTGTCCACGTCCGTCGGAATGCACAATGGACATAAATGGGTGCAGGTGATCGGACAGGATGCTTACGTATGTCACCTGTCAGAGTCGTATCTAGGCTATCAGGGGTCGTATTTCACGCCAACTGCACACGCCCCATACCATGACAGAGCCTCCACCAGCTTTAACAGTCCCCTGTTGACATGTAGGGTCCACGGATTCATGAGGATGTCTCCATACCCGTATACGACCATCCACCGGATACAATTGGAAACGAGACTCGTCAGACCAGGCAACGTGTTTTAAGTCATCAAAAGTCCAATGGCGGTGTTGGCGGGCCCAGGCAAGGCGTAAAGCTCTGGGTCGTGCAGTCAACAGCGGTACACAAGTGGGCCTTCGGCTCCGAAAGCCTATATCAATTATGGTCCGTTATAGTTCGCACGCTGGCACTTGTTGATTCCCCAGCATTGAAATCTGCGCCAATTTGAGAAAGGGTTTCACGTCTGTCACGTTTAATGATTCTCGTCAGTCGTCGTTTGTGCCGTTAGTTCACGATCTTTTTCCAGCGGCACGATGTCGAAGATTTGATGTTTTACCGAATTCCCGATATTCATAGTACAATTGTGAAATGGTCGTACGCGAAAATCCAAATTGTATCGCTACCTCGGTTATGCTATGTCCCATCTCTCGTGCGCCGACTATAACACCACGTTCAAAATCACTTAAATCTTGATAACCTGCCGTTGTAGCAGCAGTAACTAATCTAGCAACTTTGCCAGACGCTTGTTGTCTTATAAAGGCGCTGCCGACCGCATCGCGTTACTCTGATTGGTTCCATACCTCTGTCATTTGCATACGCACGCCTATACCAGTTTTTTTTGGCTATCCAGTGTACTTCCTTACTCACAGTTGGTAAGTTAATAATGCGCATCTAGATTACGGATGAAAAACGTCACGTGCCCAAAACTACCATCACCATAGTTTTTAGATTGACGTTTTACAAATTCCAAGGAACTACGATGGAAAAAAACTTGGGAATAACTTCCAGCTTCTGGATAGTTACGAATAAAGTGCCTGAAACTAAAACAGCATTTAAAAATTATGACAGTAAAGCAGCGAGTATTCTTGAAAAGAGCTGCAAAGAAGAACATTTGTGCCTGAGAAATCATTCTTTTCCATTACTGGTCATAAATCAAAGCTGTCATGTGATGATGAGAAAGCACTGATAGTAATGTTTGAGAAATACCAGTGACCCAGTTTACCTTTGGGGCGATCCGTTTTGCCCCAGCCGTCAACAAATCAGGTCGTAACACTAGACGATCATTTGAATGAAATTATATTTCAAGTAAAGTGAAACCAGTCACGGTAAATAAGTCTGAAATTATGCCTGACAAAACCGGTAAACTAAGCCATAATCATATTTTATTTTAAAAATTGATTGTTGCATAAAAAACTAACCCAAAGTATTTTAAGTATAGAAACTCAAATTCACTGAGTTCTAAAAAATTAAAAATTTGAAACTAAACTACAGAGCACTGTAATGAAATAACTTTATAATGTGAAGTTAAGGAATGTGTTATAATGGATGACTATGTAGGATGTTTTCTCCAACTATTAACTACATAAAATGCTTCAATATAAGAAAAATATATATTAAAATTACGTGACTTAAGTACCATCTTTCCACCGCAGAATTCATTATCCGGCTGAATAACACAAAATTCGACTGTGTACTGTGTACGAGAAACTTATTCAACGGCCTATATTGCGGCGTATGACATCAAGTGGTTGTTAACCGCAGTAAACATAATTGAACTTGGAAATGAATCACCCAGTTTATTGACTATATTATTTAAGTTATTTTACCTTTGATACTAATTATTTGGATTTTCTGCAAAACATGTCACGGTGGGCTAATTATTTCATACAGAAAAAACTCTTTGCCTGCACACTGCGGCTGAATCACAGATAAAACTCTTGCCGGTACAGGAGGGCTTATTTATAGTTAATCACACGATTCCGTAATTTGCTTTCAAAATAATGAGAAAAAATATGTAACATTGAGAATTTAACCCTTTCAGTTGTGGACACTTAATAATCAATGGCTTGTAACTTGAACGTCGTACGTCTGAGTAATATGATTTGCAAAAAAAATATATGTAATTTTTTAAGCAAGTACGCAGCACGTTGGTAGCGACAGGCACGCTTGCAACAAGTAGAGGGCATCCAAAAACATTGCAAGATTGCAATACTTCAGCTCGTTAAATGAATTCGGGGCCCGAACTGGCGAAAGAAAAATATTATTTCCGGATGTAAATATTCCAAACCCGCTAACTTTCGAGGTAAACATGTGTCAATATCAACACCGAGGAATTCAGTGCACTGTCCATAGGTGGCGCACGTAGAATTCGAGGTGAAAAGTGTAACAAAAAAAATAAATAATACACTCAAGGGAAACCTGTTGTAAAAATTTTTACACCCCTCAAGGTTACATCTAGTTACAGGGAAGCATTCTGATGGGCCCTCGGAATGCTGCGATATGCACTCCCAGGATGCTGAATTCCTCGCAAGCTAGATCTGTAACATTAGGTTATTAATATACGCGATGTGAGCTAATCGATCAAACTAGAGAACCCACTATATAATTTTATCCGGTTTATAAAAAAAACCGTGCAGAAAAGCCCTAAAAATTGGTATTTTGACCCATTTCCACAATATTTTTCTACTTGAAGATATGTATTATGATCAAAGTGAAAAGTGGTGTGTGTAAATAACTGCATTTTATATTTCCTGGAAAAAGGTAATATTCCCAGAAATGGGATACGTGTTAACACACAAAAACTTATTTTACAAACATTTTTTTAATATATAGTTCCCTTAAAACGTATCTACTCGCAAATATATGCGAAATAAATTAATCTCGAGTAAAATCATACGTGTCATTTTAGTTTTCTTTCGTTAGTTACAAATTTGCACAATCTGATGGTAATCGTTGACAGTGGTTACCTTCCATTTCCCGGGCAAAATAAACGCATTGCAGTGTGTCTGGTGTGGTCGAAAGTGCGCAGTGCGTGAACCCTGCACTGATTTAAACGTACTTGATATGTGTCATTCATTTATGTTTCAACCCACGCGCATGATGTTCCTTGAAGGCTAGATATAAATGAACCTGTTGTAACGCTACACCCGATCGCTTCAAAAGTTACGAGTACTGCCATCTACCAAACAATATATTATTTATAACTGGCCGTAATGCATATTTTACTCTAAATGACGGCGCTTATCCTATTAATTTCCACCTGCTCGATATACAGGTTGTTCGGAAACTCAGTGCCCAAAATCCATACATAGTTTCATTTGATCAATAGTAACACAAAATCCCTATGCACTTATATCCGGAAACTTTTTCTTATACCAAATAATTGTGTTAAAGTTACGTCGTACAACACTTGCAGAACAAGGCGGTGCGATCATGCATGTAGGACAAGTTGCATAAGTTGCAGGCGTGCGACACTAAAGCATTACATACGCCGTGCCATGCGCCTACTACCTATGCAACTTACCAACAATCATGATAGCACTGCCTTGTTCTCCAGGAATTGTACGCCGCAACTTTGAACAGAATTATGTCATATAAATATACGTTTCTATGTGGCTTTTGTGTTACTATTCGTCCAAAGAAATTGTGTCTCGAGTTTGGGCACTGAGTTTCCAAACATTCTGTATTTGAAATACTGGTGGTAATTTACACCGAAGGATACACCCAGATACAGCATGAATAGCTGTATTACAGGCAGTTTACAGTTATTTAAGCACTTAAAAAAGCATTTCTTAGGGTTTTCTTTGTTTCCAACTGTGTAACCTTTTATCATTTTTAACACTAACACCACCATGGGCCTCATAACTTTATTCACCCGTCGTCCAAGTGAGACAGTGAAATTGTTACCAATTTAAATTTCTACTGTTGTACAAATTCGTACAGGCTGTTCACGATAAAGCTCGAACTTTTGAAATCAACTTTAGAAAAAAGTAACTGCTTCTATCTGCACCTAATGTTACGGGCTTACTGAGTGACATGCGCCTAATCAAGTTGGTAATACTGGATGAAAATTAGTATCATGTCTTAACGTCGAATTGAAAGTGTTAGGTAAACATGTTTGTTAGTATAAATTATTTCTTTCAATTTCTGTTTTTTTTTAATGCATCTAAATGTAAAAATGTTCATATTTGTAAAATATGTACTTTTCTAATAAGGTTAAAGGCTCACTTCACCGACGCATGAAAAAAGTGATGAGGCCCATTGCAGTGTTAATTTTATAAAACATGGAAAAGTACACAACGTGAATGCAAGTATACCTTAAGCAGGGCTTTCAAAAGTACACCGTTTACCGTGAACCGTCTATACTCTTATGTCTATGTAAGAAGAAACATTATTTTCAGTTGCCATAAATTTAAACACTACATTCGCGATATAATATCTTCATATAACTATTTTTCTTAAACCACTTCTCCAAAGGCGCCGAATTTTTTTCCAGAAGGGAGGAAAATCTCACAATTTCTGTGACAGTTTCCATGTTCATTTAAATCTTATATCTTTCCGTCCTCTCTCGCTCTCTTTCTCATACTGTGTAGTGTACTGTATATTTTTACATGTGTTTATGCATGCGCGTATAGTGTACTCACTGTTTTTTTACATTTTTTGAGTCAAACCTTTCAAACATTACCCTTTATATAGCATGTTAGGTTGTTTCCCAGTTATGCCATATATAGCAAGCGTTTTATACTTATGTTAACACAAACGTACTTTTTTATTCGTTAAATTCAACATTTACTTTTATTTTACCTATAAATTACATAATTTAATTTACACTTAATATAAATAAAGCAGAGAGAAAATCGGTGTGTTGGTAATGCCTTGTAACAAATAGTTTTTATGCAAAATATTGTTAAAGTGGATGTACACGAATGTGGTGCGTTGTTCCTTTGGTGTAATTTATTAAGCTGTGTTTACGTGAGGCGGAGGAATATCTTGGATGTGAAACTTTAGCAGAGCTTCAGAAAAATTGGAACTAACCGTGAATGGAATATTACTCTGGTTTAGTGTGGACCAAGGCTTCAAATATTTCAATAAACTGACATCCATTAAAAGAATGTGTTTTTTTTCGTTATTTGAAGTTCTATAAACAAATAAAATAACAAAGTACATAATCCAAAAGGTGCTTTTTCAAAGGCTTGATTCAAAAAGTGTAAAAGTACCGGCAATAGACAATAAAAATACGATGTTTAAGATTTATTTGATGTTCAAGAAAACATTTCCTTTTACTTCTAAATTATACGTGTAAGAATTCAAAATGACCAACTCCTTAGAACACCGAATGCTGCTTATCATATTCCTATGTATTCAGATAGTATTCTGTGTAGGTTATTAACTGGGTCAGTAGGAACCAAAACATCACATGAAAATGGAAACTTTGAATGCAAATACTAATCCGCATTTATTATCCACGCACTCTGCAACCATATTAAATATTGGATGGAACGCCAGGTTGAACATCGAGGGGTTCTTGAATCAAATCCCGGTTTAACAATAAATATCTGTGTTGTTTTTAGGTGTCAATTTAGGTTAATGTTAGTTTGTAAGCTACAATTCTCCTATCCACCGATTAAACGCTATAATGAGACCTGTGCGATTAACAAGCAACAATGCAATACAAGCACACGTGTTACGTTTCACGGGCGAGAAACTAGAGCGTGATTCAATAACCACTGCATTTACTACACTGGGAAATCGTTTGGGTCATTATTTTTTGACCCTATTGGAGCGCAAATCCAGTAATTTTATTTCTTTACTTGGACAGAGAATCAGTATAAAAAAGTAATCCAGTATCAAAAATGTTTAATTTTTTTGTGGTTTTCTCAGAAAAAATATTTTACAATTTTTGTGAACTATTGGCTGTTTTCGGGAATGAAAAATGGATTCACAAGAATGTGCTTTAATAGCTTATTGGGAAGGGTGGAAGAGCTGTACTTTGCAGCGGTGTAATCTTGAACTACATTAAACGTAAATATTGAAACTGCATATATAAGTATTAACACTTCTATAATTTTTTTTTAAGCAATTCCCTTCCATTTCGTTACTCCAGACTTACGTAATAAATCCGACGCATGTCAGCATAAATGAACATTGCGAGTAGCCAAATAAAATACCTTTAATAATAAGTCTCTTTTGTTAATAACACTTTCGCGAATGATATGACCAAACCTTTAACAGTCTGTAACGATTTCAAAGAGGAGAATCAAGAAGTTTAAATTGTGCTAGTAATCTTGCATGTGTAATATTCAATATTTGACAGAAAATTGCATCAAACCTTTGAGAAAATAGTGTCAACGTGTCGCCAATACTAATTTCCTTGTGACTGCTATTCATAGAAATCAATTTCGTAATATTCTTTACTTGATAAAATCCGGGAAACGTCACCTATACTGTGTTCATTCATGGCTCCTAATTGCGGTATTTATAAAACAACAATTATTTTGTACGTAGAACCACCATTAGTAACTAGGATGAAAAAATATGCACAGAGCTTTTGTATAAAAACTATCTCTAATGCTGGAAATTTTACGTTAGTCACATATTAAATAAAATTTAATAACAATTACGCGTTACACGTATGCATGTATCAGTTCTTCGATTGTTGTTAAAACTGTTATGTCCAGCGCGAAGATGGGAAAACAGGTATTTCCATTGCCGTTTTTGAACGAAACCTAATTTAATAGAATACTTAAAGTGGTATAATTTGGAGCAAAACGGGCTTGTTTTACTGTATCGCACTATAGTTTTAAGGTCACAGACGAAAAAAAAAACCACACCCCTATTCAGTGCCTTTCGTGTAGAGACGTGGAGGCGACGAGGTCTACGACGCGCATGCTTTTGTCACCTTTATCGCCAATGCGCTTCAAGGCCTCGAAAACGAAATATGTTCGGGCAGCCACGGTGAATTTAACGTCCTGATATGGTTTTCCCGTGTACGTACAAAAACTGCACGTGAAGACGACGTTTTGGAAAAAGCTGAAGCGTTCGCCTTCGCTTCCTTTCCGCGACCCGTTCTACGTTCAATCTAAATGCATGAGCGTCGTAATAGCGTGCACTGCGGCACATTACACAGAAGCCTCCATCCACCGAAGCATCTCCTAGCGCCATTCTATCGACACGCGGGATTTACGCTGTCGAAGGTACAGAGAGTTTTTGCAGCTGGAACACGGGAGTTTTGGTAGTTGTGTAACGGACATGAACGGATACATCTGGGTGCAGATATTACCCACGAGATAGCTACAGTGACTTCCGTAGTTGAATTTGTTCGAATACACCACTACTCTACAATAATAGCGTAAAACGATACACCGTTTGTATTACATACAGGATTTATATTGTATAATAAAAATAAATCTGTTACATCTCAGCACAAAGAAGTAAGATGATGTTCCTTCAGGTACGTCGCTAACGCGTCCGATTTGCGTACTGAAAAAATATGCAATGATTTTATAAGCTAATTATTTGAAAATATATAAACCTTTATGTTTATTTAAGGAACGCAACAAGATGTTCTGCTGGCTGTAAAACATTTTGAGGTAAAATTCCTTTACATTTAAGGGAAGCAAATTACCGTTAGACGCAGGGGAAAATTTCTTTCTTAATATAAAGTAAATGTAAACTAGAGTTAAGGGTACTATTCTCCAACTGCAAAGGAAAGTTCTGGACAAAAGAGTGGGAAAATCCCACATAAGGAAAGGAATATTCACTAAATCGTACAAGAAAATTATATGATAATGTGAGGAGAAAATGTACTGCATGCATGTCGTTATAGCACTATATCCTCCGATGAATAGTAACGAAGCAACATTTCTAAAATCTTCAATACTTGCCGGGGGATGGGGCGTGAACAGTAATCCTATACGACGAGATGGCNGGATGGGGCGTGAACAGTAATCCTATACGACGAGATGGCAGTGCACTATCCGTTACACAACAGCGAAAACATGCGCAGACGATGCGTGATTAGGCGTACTAAATAGAATGATCACGAAAAATATAACAGTGTTTATTTAAATTAACTCCAAGTTTTAGACTTAAAATAGCTATGCAAATGTTTGGTGAAAATTTTCCTCTTGGCTTTAAGCTTCATGCCATTCTAGAGAAACTTTACGAATTAATTTGATTTTGAAGAATTTCTTTAACTACCGCAAAATCCAGGAATTCGTTATAATAATTACTTGGTTTTACATATTGCCCAGTTATTTTTGTCTGCTACAAAGCCAAGTTTGTGAAGAATTTATGTAGTGGCATGATAAATGCATTGAAATCAATACCTTTCCAATTCTTTTGATTATTCCCTTGAAATAAAAATATCCCATCTTTTTTCACCGTAATTGAGATTTGTACAGGAGAACCAAAAACACTTCGTTATTCGTATAACACTTTATCTGAGTTACAGGGCTCGTTTGTAACGTAACGCAATTTTTAGGTTTTCTACTATTTTTTACTAATATCCTTTTCTCGTTATTTAACATACGTTATGTTTGTAACTATTTGATAATTGTATTTTACTGCTTTTCTAACTTAAATTATTTTGTATTGCTTAGTTGTATAGCTGTCTTAGCAAATTTACAAGCTATTTAAAATGGCGTCTCGTTTTGTTTCTGCCTCCCATTGCATATTGAGACAACGTTGAGGCTATGCGCACGTCGACGATTTTCCCGTGCATGTACACGATTTTCCCCTGTCATGTAAGTGAATTTGACTCCAGGTTTAAATCATTATGTTTTATATGTAAATAAAAATATTTTTCTCAGGCAAGGTTTACAAAAATTGCCTTACAATGTTCGGGTAATTTTTTGAAAAACATTTACAGTGAACCTTTTAAATCAAAGGCAAATAATATCATTATTGGCTTTCAAACAAAACAATGCTTAGTTTGAAACTGTGTTTGTATCAAATTAATGCTGTCTTACACCTCAGGACAGCGTGGTGTTTTTTTATTAGTGAAAGTGATCGTAGCTGTCTGTCAACTTGAGGAATAGTCTAAAGTAATTATATGGAACGTTCCTTACCGGTCACTTTCAACTTCCTTCGTAAAATATATTTCATCGACCTACTTCCTATGAAATCCCCTGTTACTGACACTGACTGAAAGGGTTAAATGTATGCAGTGTTGCCAACGCAACTTTCTGCCATTGTCCTGCCTGAGATTTCAAGTATTTAATCCGAAGAGCAGAATTTTATGTTTCTTATTCAAATATGATAGTTCCTTAAATAGGTCAGTCAGCAATTTAAAGACTGTTCTACAACAAAATAAACTGTGAAAAAATAACTCTGTTGATAATAACGTAATGAAGTTTGACTGCTACCATTGTAATAAAATACTTTTACGGATCTATATTTTATGAATGTTTTTACCCAAAACTTTTTTATGTAGCCGCAATGACGATGGATAGAATTTCACTAATGCATACTAAGAATGTGAATATTGTCTCTCTTATAGTGTTCGAGAAATGCAGTATAAAGTAAATGCTGTCATTCTCCAAGCTTTGACTTTAACACCTTATGGCTTGAAGCCCTGTGTCTTTAAAAGACGGTAAAACTGCAGCTGTGCTCAGGTCTGATATATCCATATTTTTATGTGGAGGTTCTACAAATTAATTAACAGAACGGACCGCAAATTACACTAAAGAAAATGGAATCTTTTTGTGATACTCAACGTTTGCTCGCCATATACCAACGCCACATTTTTTTTTGTTATTTAGGTAATTGTGGGAGAAGCGCAGTATATTTTTTGTACATTACGAGGATTTTTAGTGCATTGTTATGTCTTTTTCATAGCCACTCTCACGTCTTCTCGTAAAACTGGTACGTGTCTAGACTTACGTTGTTAGGAAAAAAGAGGAAATTAAATCATTCATATATTTCATATGGTATTGAAAGAGTCATGTTTAAATTTCTGGACAAGCGAAATTTATAATTTTTTATTGTATGTAAACAGGCCATTTAAGTCTCTTAAATGTGATATTGGTCGGAGTGATACAAAGTGGGCAGATATAACACTCTCAGCACACTCAACAAGTCTAACCGTCTTCACGTTGCTTTTATTTTACGAAGTTAACCTTTGTAATGTTTTTATCATCTCCGTTTTTCGTGGTTTATTTATCCGAAACAGTTTAGCTGACGGAACTTCTATTACGCGGTTCGTGTGGTCGACGAAGGTTTCTGTGTCGACAATCCCCGTGAAACCACGGATCGATTAAAACACTGCCGTGTAATTTACTGAAGCTTCCTCGTCATAGACTAAAGATGAGGTAGACCGCTTATTCGTTTCCTTCGCATGTAGCCAATATTGACCTACCCCAATCATACACAACTGTCAAAGTCACATGTTCGACAGTGATGAACGTGTTTGTTTATACCTTAATTTTTTAATGATAAGCACCACTATATTAATAACAATTTTTTATCAATTTGAATTTAGTCAAACTGCATAAAAAAATTGGTTAGATCAAGTATAAAAACATCTCTAAGCACTTGTTTACAAATCAGTTTTCTAACCTATAATCCAAACCTTGCTTTTCTAGCTGGACGTGTTGGCAGAATATCAGTTCAATGCTGGAACATGGAAATTGGCTGTGCGCAGCCAGCGAGATCGGTCTACCTCATCTTTAGTCTATGCTCATCGTGCGGTGTTCGTTCGGTACGGGAGATGCGAAAACTCTACTTCGATCACGACCGACATTCCAGCGGTGAAACGAACTGCGGACCGGACCGGAAGTAAGTTTCAGGAGCGAGAAGGAAGGGTTACACATACAACTTGGGTAATTTAACGCCTAAGCGACAGTGAGCGAGCCATATGCCACCCTTAAGAAAAACTAAATAGTATTGAGTTCCGTGAGGGCATTTTCAGTTAACTTTAAAACTTTATATCTCGCGAGTCATTTGTCCGATTTAAATTATATGGATCCCTCTCATAAGTACGTAACATTTTCAAAACAGAAACCCACGTTTTGCAAATTACATTAATTCTGGAGTGTTTTGTACGCTAGGTAGAGAGAAAGAGTTAATGGAGAAAACAATTTACCTTTATTTACTGTTATTGTTTGTCGTTAATCTGTGAGGATAATCCCCCCTCTCCTCACGTAATTTGATTAATGGATACCTTACATCTCTAATACCGAACTTCCGTTATTCTTATACAATCATCTAAGCTGTGTGCTACCCATCCAAAAACACGTAAGACGTTATACAGTTTTTAAAAATATGTTGAAACACAAGATTTGTGCTATGCAAACTATCTCCGAACATCATAAATTCAGCAAATTATATGATGAAATAATTATAAATACGTAAATTTTGCGAATTATTTTGGCAACAGCTTAGAATACTCAGTTATTTAAATGCACAGACCGAAAATGTATATACATTGGTTGCAGGTTTCGAAGCCACCGAAGGTTTGCTGAATTCAAAGACTTATAATTAAACTAAAAATTATTAACTGGGTGTTTTGAGTGTCCCCAAACGGCGAAAAGGTCTTTCTAGAAGAGAACTGGATATTCAAGGAATGAAAACGGAATCTACTACAGCCTGTATCAACACTTTGAGGATTATGCCTTAGGGAGGCTTGGGCAAAACATATCTGTAAATATCTAATCCAAAAAGAGAAAAATTCTACAGATTTAGTTTTGATGTTACCCCTAGTTGTTATAGTGTTAGCAGAAGAATGCTTCATCTGATCCACACACACTGTCGTGAGTACAATATTAAAAGTGTTTATAATCATTCAAATGAACCCGCTGAGTCGTAAATAACGTTAGGTGCAAAAGGATATTTGACCTGACCTTTGCCAACTCGGTTTTACATTGTCCAACAGCCAATAATAAACGTTGCTGAAGTCTATCCTGAATGCGATTCCTGTTGCGTGGATAGAATTAGGCGGCTCTTAACATCGGGGTCTCTAGAGCCGATGAGGGTGAAGCGACGTGAGTATGGATCAGCGCCGGAATGAAAGAGTGGGGTAAATGGGAGATCCCCGAGAAAACCCGCTGACCAGCCGCATCGTTCCACGTGGGAAAATCCGGGAGTAACCTATCCGGGGATTAAACCCGGTTCGCCTCGGTGGGAGGCGAGCAGGCTAACCGCTCAGCCACCGTGGCCTCTTAAATGCCCAAAGGAGCTAAAACAAGGCTACTTTGTTTTATTTTTCAGTGACTGGCGGTTTATCAATTTCACCGAAATTGCAGTGAATTAGCGGAACCTCTCCGTACATTTTCTAGTCATTTTTTTTTCTGTATTTCCAAGTTATAAAGTGAAATTACTAAAAAAATATATATAATTAATTTTATTTATAAATATTTCATTGCAAATATAAAATTTTTTTAGAATGTTTATTTTTTTTAACCCTGGGGCAAGATTTCAACAAGTAATATTCATGTCATTACTCGCAACTCTTAGGCCGATTACTCTCCTGTGACGTTTCTTGTGGCAATGTCATCAAGAGGCCTGTTGTTTTCAGAAAAGTAATGCGCATAATTATTGAAATTTAGGTCAGTTATGAGTGTTTTTGAAATGTCGCAAAGTGTTATAGTTTACACGTGCTACGTTTTTATGTTCGGATGAATTGTTATAAGTGACGTAAATGTCCTAACTGCCGCAGAAATAAAAATGTTCTTGTTACAGCGCCGAAGAAAACTTCGTGTAAATTCGGCAGTGTTTATTCCTGAAACCCGAAGCAATACGAAGTGTGAAATGATTTCGTATTGTGTCGTAATGGAGCTCATTTCCTTTTTTCGCCCTTACGAATGGAGCTTTTGTACTTTAAGAGCTCGTGTCAGCCACCATATTAATGTTTGTATATCTTCCTAGTCAGAATTTTGGAGGATTTATTGAAAAAGGTGACAATAGAAATTTAGCTTAATTGCCTTACCCATCATTTGAGATGTAATATATGAACTACAATTGTATATTTATGCAAAAATTAACTTAATACAAAATGTTTTATATTAATAAATTCTCACCTTTTGATGACAACCAGGGAATATATATATATTAACAATCAGGCACAAAAAGTTTTACATAACTATAAAATGTAATGTTTCTAAAATGAAACATTTTCAATCATGACTCTGATTCTACTGTTATGACACTAAAACGAATAATTTCTGTATAAGGGTTTGACATAGCACATTTTCGTAAAATGTTCCGTGAGTAAACGGAAATTGTGAACAGTGCGCCGAGAGTTATGTTAATGGTAGTGGCCGATACGGAGTAGAAATCTCAAGTTAAACGGCAATGTAACGGCAAGTCGGGTTCGTTGTTTGCACAGTTCACGTATCCGGCGGAAGTAGGCTATTTAAACGAGGCGGGATTCCCCAAGTTTCCAGGCCTGAAAAATATTTTATCATAATAAAGAGTAATTTGATTGTGCTTTGTGGCAAAGCCTCAAAGAAATTTTTAACTAATTTTATTTTAAATACCTTGTAGTCTACTTATCAGACTCAGAAATTCTTTGAACTTTCTCCATTGCAAAAGCTGATTAAGATGAAAGCAACGAAAAAAATAAAACATACAAAATGAAAATATAATTAACACACACGCAAAAACTTAAAAATATTTTTTTTTTCAAAAAACATAAAAAGTAAATATACAAAATTGTTTTATATGTACACATTAATGTAACCAAAAAATCCCCCAAAAAGTGCAAAATAGACAACACAATAAATATTATTGCCATAACTCTCAACAACTGACACAAAAACGCAGTCTAGGCTATAACTGGCTGCTAATATACTACTTCTCAGTTCATAAAATTTAATATACCAAAAAATATAGTTTTATAAAAGATAAAAGAAACAAGAAAAAAAATTAAGAAGCAAAATGTTTATGGTTCAATATCAACGATCCAGCGGGAAAATCTAAGATACACAAAAATAAGATAAGGATAAAAATTCGACTAATATTTGCAAGAATAAGAAAAGAAACTTAATTCTCAATATTTACACGAAAGACAAGAACCTTCAAACACCGACAGATAAATTAATATATTCGTATAAATATATATTCCGCTTGTTATATTTAAATTTTAACTCAGTCATCTTCATGTTGTTAAAAAAAAATATAACATAGCAGTTATTAAACTGACCATGTTTAACTTTATTATCTAGTCTGAAAATAGTTTACCATAAGCTTGAATGCTCGGTAAAATAATCACAGCCACACTTGTGGATGACACACTCCTATAAATACCTCTTAGCTTTAACTCATGATAGATACGCTTCTTTTATGTCGAACATTTGTAACTAAGTTTAAAAAATGTGTGATAANTCTTAGCTTTAACTCATGATAGATACGCTTCTTTTATGTCGAACATTTGTAACTAAGTTTAAAAAATGTGTGATAATATGTTCAGTTTACAATAAATGTTCTCAAGCAACGCCCAAAGTTCTTCTTTGATACAAATCCTGAATTATTTCGGTTCACGATGCAGTTGCCTTAGTGCCGCCGACTTAACGAGTTCGTGATGGTATTAACGAAGCGGATACTAAATAAATTTCTAAACGACAAGGTCTAAGTTTTCGAAGTGTCACAGGGCGTTCAAATTCCACCTGATTACGACCGAACGTATCGCACAGCGGTAACGAACAATTTAACTTTATACACTAATCGAACATGGTGATTAGGGTTTTTATGCGATACGTGTATACGTTGGCCGAATTTTATTGCCGTTGCGCTCCTTGAGCTGAAATTCTTGAATGCTCATTTGCAAAATAAACTATTACCATGAACGAATAGCACGAGTTAAACGAAGGTTGCCACACAGTGTAGTCATAGCCAGACATGTGTTCCATTTGCGTTTGATGTGGATTTCTTGCGCGGATGTTCCAGGGGGCATATATGTCTCTGCATTATTTATAGCTGGAAGACACCGAGTAAGACCATAGTGGCAGTGTGAGCCACAGAGTCAAGTCCAGTGAACAAGCGGCAAGCCCCCGATGGCGCATTCGACAAGCCTTCGCCCAGTTGAAGGAGTTTGAGAGAGGCTGCAACGTCGGCCTCCTAGAGGCAGGTTCGAATGCGAGGCGTATTGCTCGCCACTTGAACCGTCCTGCCCACACTGTGAGTCGGTGTTGGACGCAGTGGGAACAGAAGGGTAGAAAACCTTCGAGAAGGCTCGGGTCGCCTCGACGGACCAACAGCAGGGAGGATATTTTTATCGTGGAACAAGCTTTAAGCACTCCACGGGCGTCGCTGCGTACCATCCAGGGACATTTCACAGCACCTGAGGATACTCCTGTGCCCACCAGTACCATACTCAGGTGGCTAGCAGAGAGGGATCTGTCATCGCGGCGTCCATTAAGTCTAACATGGCGACTTGAGCATCGCCGAGCACGTGTGACCTTCTACCGGGACTTGGCACCCTGGCAGCTTGCTTAATGGCTACATGTGGTGTTCAGTGACGAATCACGACCTCTGAACTTGAGTCCGGAGATGTCTTGGCCAATACAGTGACTCACGCTTCATTGTAGATCGGCACACCTCTCCCCAACGAGAGGTGACATATCCTCAGATTCCTGTACCCCACTTCTGATGAATAAAGGAGCAATGATGGCGCGGCAGTACGTTCAAGAAATTCTGGAACCGTACGAACTCCTNGCAATGATGGCGCGGCAGTACGTTCAAGAAATTCTGGAACCGTACGAACTCCTCTTCCTGGTGCAGCTTAACGACCCCAATTTCCAGCATGATAATGCCTGGCCTCACACAGCACGGGTATCTCTGGTCTATCTTCGTGACGTCAACACGCATGCTCCCTTGGTCAGCAAAGTCCCCAGATCCCTCGACCATCGGTGTGGGACCAGATTGGACGGTGACTTCGGCCAGCGGCAACTATGGCGGATTTGGAGGGCCAGTTGCGCCATCTGGGGCAGGGTCTTCCTTAGGAGAACATCCGACGCATGTATGCTTGTCCGACTGCATCTCCGCCTGTTCGCATTCTGCGGGTGGTCCAACAAAATACGAAGTGCATCCTGCAAGTATTGGACCCCTGCAATACATGCATAGTGTAGTACAATATTTTGNGGTCCAACAAAATACGAAGTGCATCCTGCAAGTATTGGACCCCTGCAATACATGCATAGTGTAGTACAATATTTTTATAATTTTTGTACAGATACTTCCACTCTCTATGCCTGTACACACTTACGTGCCGCTGCGACGGGACATTCTAAGTAAATTTTTTTTTTGCAAATGTTTGTTTATTCTCACTTAAGTAATCAAAATGACGGTCACGCGAATAAAAACCGCCAAAATGTACATATACGATTGTTTGAAATTTATGGGGGGCTGTGAAATGAATTAAAATGCAAAAATTATGTATTTCATGTATGAATAACCTAACACCAAACGCATGGCTCAAAGCATTAATAATTAGACTTAAAATATATACCACTTTGACCTGTAACTGTAGTTGTGTACAATACAATTACACGCAGATACAGACGTGTGAAAAAAAAGTTCAAAACATTCAAAACTCAATCACTTAATACCCATTTTTATTTTATAAGATTAATTATATTATATTACTTTTACATCCATTTAAAGACGGTCATGTCTGGCATCGATTTTTCTAGATTCAATAAGGCTCAATTAATTGCAAAGATGATTTAATAGACGTTGTTGTCATATGATGTTCCTTATGTTAGCAATTATCACACTGATACAAACGTGTCCATCCATGTACATAAAACATATACCCTGAATATTTAATGCAAAACTACATTGTTACTCAATGATTTGTCTGCAATTTTACAACTGCCAATTGTGGACTTCTTGCAGTTTTGAACAACACGTTAAAAACAATACTTACACAATGTGGTTAATGCGCACCATATAAACCACAATGTAAAATGGTGTCGTACAACAAATAGTTATGAAAAATTGGTGTGATTTTTTTTTTTATGAATTTATTTGTTGCGCTACAAGATATTTCCATTTTAAANATGAATTTATTTGTTGCGCTACAAGATATTTCCATTTTAAATATTTAAAAAAATTATAATTTATTAAATAGAAGATTTTTGCAAAATAAATTAACAACATTGCCTTTTTTGACATATTATACGTATTTGTGTACAATATTGCGATTTTAGTAACAATTTAGCAGGGAATTTTTTTTAAGTTTCAAGGCACTTTAATTACGAGAGAGTTCAAAAAATAATAGCTGAACACGAAACAAACGGTTCTTTGTACTGTTACAAAATGAACGGAAAAGTAAACTGTTATCGTTTATCTCAAATTCACACCGCTCTACCAACTATATTGGGTAATAAAGAAAAACTTTTTTCGCATTCCTAAAAAAAGAACGCAGAAGCCAATTACAAATATAAAATTTTGAAAATAGTTTTTTTTTTTTTTCAGGAGAAGAAGATAAAATAACAATTCAGAAATCATTATATGTGGCTTCATTATTAAAGTACTGNGGTCCAACAAAATACGAAGTGCATCCTGCAAGTATTGGACCCCTGCAATACATGCATAGTGTAGTACAATATTTTGATAATTTTTGTACAGATACTTCCACTCTCTATGCCTGTACACACTTACGTGCCGCTGCGACGGGACCTTCTAAGTAAAATTTTTTTTTGCAAATGTTTGTTTATTCTCACTTAAGTAATCAAAATGACGGTCACGCGAATAAAAACCGCCAAAATGTACATATACGATTGTGTGAAATTTATGGGGGGCTGTGAAATGAATTAAAATGCAAAAATTATGTATTTCATGTATGAATAACCTAACACCAAACGAATGGCTCAAAGCATTAATAATTAGACTTAAAATATATACCACTTTGACCTGTAACTGTAGTTGTGTACAATACAATTACACGCAGATACAGACGTGTGAAAAAAAAGTTCAAAACATTCAAAACTCAATCACTTAATACCCATTTTTATTTTATAAGATTAATTATATTATATTACTTTTACATCCATTTAAAGACGGTCATGTCTGGCATCGATTTTTCTAGATTCAATAAGGCTCAATTAATTGCAAAGATGATTTAATAGACGTTGTTGTCATATGATGTTCCTTATGTTAGCAATTATCACACTGATACAAACGTGCCCATCCATGTACATAAAACATATACCCTGAATATTTAATGCAAAACTACATTGTTACTCAATGATTTGTCTGCAATTTTACAACTGCCAATTGTGGACTTCTTGCAGTTTTGAACAACACGTTAAAAACAATACTTACACAATGTGGTTCATGCGCACCATATAAACCACAATGTAAAATGGTGTCGTACAACAAATAGTTATGAAAAATTGGTGTGATTTTTTTTTTTATGAATTTATTTGTTGCGCTACAAGATATTTCCATTTTAAATATTTTAAAAAAATATAATTTATTAAATAGAAGATTTTTGCAAAATAAATTAACAACATTGGCTTTTTTGACATATTATACGTATTTGTGTACAATATTGCGATTTTAGTACCAATTTAGCTGCGAATTTTTTTTAAGTTTCAAGGCACTTTAATTACGAGAGAGTTCAAAAAATAACAGCTGAACACGAAACAAACGGTTCTTTGTACTGTTACAAAATGAACGGAAAAGTAAACTGTTATCGTTTATCTCAAATTCACACCGCTCTACCAACTATATTGGGTAATAAAGAAAAACTTTTTTCGCATTCCTAAGCCAATTACAAATGTAAAATTTTGAAAATAGTTTTTTTTTTTTCAGGAGAAGAAGATAAAATAACAATTCAGAAATCATTATATGTGGCTTCATTATTAAAGTACTGGACTGTTAGTAATTGAACAGTGGCTAGTTTATTTTGGGTAGTTAAACGACAGCTCGAATTTTTTTGGTACTGACAACATACATCCGGAACCAGCCGCCACTTTTTTTTAAATTTATTGTTGATATGTTCCAAGGAGCTAAAAGATCATTGTAGGGAATATACAAAAAAAGGTGTCATGGCGGATGAACATTACATCGTTGTACAATTGTGAATATTACATCACACTGCGGAACATTGCAATTGAACAACATGATCATTTTCAGATACACATGGATAACAACACACATGTTTATACATTAAAAATATAACATCCGACATAGAGAATTATAAATAGATCAACATTCTTGGTAACGGTAGTCAACAAAACGCTATAATATATTTGTTTACAACTAATTTTTATTTTTCACATGGTTATTAGATTCATGCCTCTCACAAAACAAATACTTCATTATATTATTTTTTCACTAATCCACATNACATTTTCAGATACACATGGATAACAACACACATGTTTATACAATAAAAATATAACATCCGACATAGAGAATTATAAATAGATCAACATTCTTGGTAACGGTAGTCAACAAAACGCTATAATATATTTGTTTACAACTAATTTTTATTTTTCACATGGNGAATTTTAATTTTTCACATGGTTATTAGATTCATGCCTCTCACAAAACAAATACTTCATTATATTATTTTTTCACTAATGCACATTCATTGCCGAGTTGGTCGTGATCTAGAACATAACGCGTCGACGATGAGTGAGGCAGCAAACTGGCTTCCGTAATCACGCTGCGCGCAATTACGTTATCAATAACAAGAGAGAAACTGCTACGTGCGATCGTTATCGCTATGTACGGCGCCTCCGTAATCTGACCTGTTAGAATCTCGTTGGCAAACTAATTTTACCGTTACTCTTCGCTCGTAATTGTGGTGCTCATAATTACCAACCCGGGTACCGTGGCCGCTTCAGGCGCGTTGAAGACATCGGAAACCATAAATAACGCCATCTCAAAATTTAATTTGTTATGTTCTGCCGTATATTTTCCGTTTCACAGCTACAGTATGCGTTCGGTAAAATACGCATCCAAGCAGAGATGAAGGTTTGTACGACGGAACGAAATACTTTATTGCATATGATCAGGTGTTCTCGTTTACCCAAGAAGAGAGGTTTCATCAACTCAAGATTTGTATTTCGTTCATCAAACATAATTAAATTTCGTTTTGTTTACTCGACAAAATTATTTTGTGAGCGCCATACT
This sequence comes from Clitarchus hookeri, assembly GCA_002778355.1. NCBI lineage: Eukaryota > Metazoa > Arthropoda > Insecta > Phasmatodea > Phasmatidae > Clitarchus > Clitarchus hookeri. Next base: position 24,636 of record NQII01005546.1, read on the forward strand.
TTATTGTTTGTATATAAAATATTTTATTTGCGCTTATAGGTAATTATAATTTAGTGTAATCACAGTTCATACCAGTAATATTTCCTTATTTAGTTCCGTGTTTAAATGCAGAAAATCTCTACTGAAACCGTGCAAATAGTAATGAAACGAAAACTCGCATCGCAGTAAGCATTTAAATAATTTAATCCCAACTTTTTCTGTGGTTTATTCAAACGTTTATCACATGATACATAAATAACAATGCTTGTACAAAATTAGGCGCAGACATGTTGTCCAAGTACACCGAATGTTAGGAAAGATGCGCCTATTCAAATGGTCCGCCGCGTAAGTCTGTCCTATTTGCAGTATCTATATATTCTGCGTCATCGGTAGGGCCAGACAATTAGGCGAGTTCAGTGATATACGTGCTGAACTCTGCAGACGTATTTAAATTTTAGTATCTCCTATTTGTCCATTAGCTCTTTTTCTAATGAGTTACTCGTACCAACCCTGACTAGGCAGCTCGGGATTCAGTCCTGAGTTTACTAAAAAATCTGTTGGTGACTGAAGATCGCACATACCCTAAATCTGAATAATTGATTTCAATGAGTAGAATCATTTTACTGAATCCTACGTTAAGCAGATGCTATCCACTAGAGAATGAGTGGAACATCAATGTTGTTTTATTGCCAGACCAGTGTTATTCATTGCATATCTGTAGAAATCACATTTTAATATGTGAATACTAGGAACTAAATAAATCAATTTCAATTTTAGTGATTTAATTGGAGCAGTTTCAACAAACATACAGTTAAATTCGCTGGTTTGGAGAAATTCTGTCGGTTTATATTTTAGAGTGAAGAGCATGCCTAAAATACTGTGCTGCTGCTAAGAAGATAACTGAATTCGATATGTGTCTGAAGCCAAACTTTTCATGAAATGTACTTCCAAAAGTTAGTCTTTANTTTGTCCATTAGCTCTTTTTCTAATGAGTTACTCGTACCAACCCTGACTAGGCAGCTCGGGATTCAGTCCTGAGTATACTAAAAAATCTGTTGGTGACTGAAGATCGCACATACCCTAAATCTGAATCATTGATTTCAATGAGTAGAATTATTTTACTGAATCCTACGTTAAGCAGATGCTATCCACTAGAGAATGAGTGGAACATCGATGTTGTTTTATTGCCAGACCAGTGTTATTCATTGCATATCTGTAGAAATCACATTTTAATCTGTGAATACTAGGAACTAAATAAATCAATTTCAGTTTTAGTGATTTAATTGGAGCAGTTTCAACAAACATACAGTTAAATTCGCTGGTTTGGAGAAATTCTGTCTGTTTATATTTAAGAGTGAAGAGCATGCCTAAAATACTGTGCTGCGTCTAAGAAGATAACTGAATTCGATATGTGTCTGAAGCCAAACTTTTCATGAAATGTACTTCCAAAAGTTAGTCTTTANCTAAGAAGATAACTGAATTCGATATGTGTCTGAAGCCAAACTTTTCATGAAATGTACTTCCAAAAGTTAGTCTTTAGTATTCTTATAACCCTCTGGAAATTTTAAGGCATACGAATGGTGGTGAAACCTGTCATTTAATACTGCAATCCACGACGAAAAGGAATATAATGTCCGCAACACTATAACATAATTTCGTAGAAGTAATCGAAGTAGACACATTCGACGTACTTCGTGCCTTTAACATGCACGTTACATTTTTCAAGTCCTCGATAGTTTATTCTACTCGTTATATTTCGTAAAGTTTTTATGAATTATTTAATTAAAATTGGGAATCTGTAACGCAAACAACCCTGCGTATCGCAACTCAAGTCACACACAGAAACGCTACAGGCTACGCAAAAGAATAATCTTTACCAATCAGCGTCAGTGGAAGAAGATACCAGGCGACGACGTAATCNACGCTACAGGCTACGCAAAAGAATAATCTTTACCAATCAGCGTCAGTGGAAGAAGATACCAGGCGACGACGTAATCGCCAGGCAGCAGGCCACATCGGATCGAAGGGAGCTTAAAGTCACTTCGCCTCTGAGTACCGAGTCGAACACACGCAGGGAAGAGCCTCGTCTTGCTCTCATTCTCTCACTCGCATCGTGTTTCTCTCGCACACCAAGGAAATTCCGTCCGTGTCTCGTCCATTATAGTGACTGCGCCTTGGTAACAACCGTTTTGTGTACCGATCCGGCCATCCTGACTTCGGTATTTCATGATTTTCTGAATTAATACCATGTAAATCTGGCATGGTTCCTTACTCCAGGACATGGGCGTTTCTTTCTCCATTCCTCATTGCCCGAGCCGTTTGTTCCGTCATTAATTACCACTGCCGACGACACGTAAAGCAAAAATTTAAATACAAATACGGCAATAAGAACGTCTTTAAAAGATAACACAAATATAGTAGAAGGACATTTTAAAAAATTACTAAAGTGCTTGAAGAAACCGTTATTTCAGATTCTTATATCAATAATAATTTAGATATTAACATATTCACACCCATTATGTAGACAGTTCTGCACATAATGCACGTGAAGATTATATTAGCCGGTATTTTACACTGCGAGGCCACAGACTAAAGATGAGGTAGAACATTTATTCGTCTTCTGCGCATGCACCCAACATTGACGTATTCCAAAGATACACAACTGTAAAAGCCACGTCGTCAACAGTGACGCACGCGTTTGTATATATCTCAATGTTCCAAAGACAAGACCTTTTATATGAACGAAATACTTTCATCAATTTGAAACTAATCAAACTGCATTTCAAATTGGCTGGAGGAAGTGTACATAAATATCAGAGCACTTCTTACTAATCAGAGTTCTAACCTCAAATCCAATCTATGCCGTTTGTGCTAGTCGTGTTGGCAGTAAAGCAGTTCAATGTGTGGACACGGATATGGGCTGGGCGCAGCCAGCCAGATAGTTCTTCTTCATCTTTAGTCTATGTGCGAGGCCCAGTACCCAGAGATCGTCCTGTGGATAACTGAATCGTAAACCATGCGGCTTTTCAAGATAATGAGTGGTTTATATTTATAAACCTAAACGAAAAGCCAGTACCTCACTGGCTGGGGTAACTGCAACACTTGAAGCATTAAATTGAAGTACGTTTAAAGAGTTAAATCATGTCACTAGAGTCATTGGTTGACTAGTTGCTTCGATTTTAAAGGAGGTTCACTTTAACTGACCACATTACGAAGCCCTGCCTGGGATCTACTTTTACACCCATTTCGTATCCTTCCTCGATACGTAAAATTAACGTTGACATGAACACGAAGGTTATCTACCATACGTGAAGCAAGAATAAATAGTAGGTATTGTTGAAAGCAGGATTATTATATTTATATGCTATTTCACATACTTGTGTGCATAAAAGCAAACAGGCAGTAAATTAAAGAAATTCTATAATAGTAGAGTTTAAAGTCACATATTTGACACAACGTTACTACAAGAACTACTTTTCCTGCTTCGTTGCCAATTTTACTGGAAGCATGCCAGGCGTTATGCGCCTTGAAATATAAGCATCTACAGGGAGGGAATTTTTTCAAAGGTTGATTTAAGAGATAGCTTAACTAACAGCGAATCAACTCTGCTGCATTTCAGTGGACAAGACACTGTCGCCACGCCATAACATTGGTATTTGTGGTGGAAGGGGAGAAAATGTGAAAGATAGGCAAAAATCTTGGCTGTTTCTACAGTTAAACGTGCATGGGAGGTATCTACATGAAAAGAGCATGGGATCAAAAGTAAAACACAACAGTCCCCATACAGCACCCGGATAACAGCAGACAAGTCGGTTGAACAATTAAGTTAATACACAAGGACGTTGTCATTTACGGCAACGAGGGAAAAGGGTTGCTATATTTAAATAGACTAAAAAAACACAAAATTTAATACTAAATAAATCAAGCATTTATATTGGAGGCAATAAGTAAAACGAAATTAAAATTATAAAGATTGGCTTTTACTTTAATGTTGCGATGATCAGAGAAATTAAAACAAATCAAATTGGATTAACTCAATCAACACTGTTCTTTAGCAAAATATTAGCGTTAATATTTTTAGTAAAAATGTTCAATTCTAATAGCTTTTATTGTAAATTTTCGTGAATAAAAGATGTTTACGATTCGAAAGACAGAATAACAAAGGTCATCTTTGAATTTCAACCTCCGAAAAAAATATCATAGCATACACGCTTAAGAAAGGCATCAAATCTTAAAAGAGAACGAACTGTTCACATGGCTCTGTGACTAAGGTGTATGGTGAGTGGAGGTATGGCACCATTGGGAATAACCATCGTGGAAACTGCGGAGCTCCACGCGCCATTGATGTCCGAGGTTAACGTCGACTATGACGGTGCGTGAAGGCCAACCGACAGGCTACAGTGGAATAGCTCACCGTCCAAATGAACCAAGGTGCATCGAGACACGTGTCTACCGCAACAGTTCAGCGAAGCCTTCTGCGAATGGGGCTTCGGTGTAGACGGAGGGTGACTGCACCCATGCTAACACAGGTGCATCGACNCAGCGAAGCCTTCTGCGAATGGGGCTTCGGTGTAGACGGAGGGTGACTGCACCCATGCTAACACAGGTGCATCGACGAAAACAACTGGAATTTGCTTGACAGTATGGACGAATACAAGGCGGTGGGAGCAGTGTTAGAGTTTGGAGAATGTTCTCGTGGTATTCTCTAGGTGCCATAATCCGTGGGGAAGGCACTCTTGATCGATTCGTTTATGAATCCATCTTCGGCGATCACGTCCACCCGTACATGATGATTGTCTTTCCTCGGGAGGATGGGATCTTCCAGCACGATAATGTGCCTTGCCACGTGGCTGGAAGAGCACTATCAGAAGTTCTTCCCTCGTCCCAAACAGCCCTGATCTCAATCCAATTGAACATCTGTGGGACCACCTCGATCGTCGTGTTCGCCGTCTGTCTCCTCCGCCACGCACTCTTTAACAGTTGTGGGACGCACTGCAGACAGCATGGTTCCAGATACTCGTGGAGACATATCAGCACCTGACTGAATCACTGCCAGCTCGTCTAGCTGCTGTCCGTGCTGCGAAGGGCGGTTACTCTGAATACTNTCAGCACCTGACTGAATCACTGCCAGCTCGTCTAGCTGCTGTCCGTGCTGCGAAGGGCGGTTACTCTGAATACTAAAAGGTGGTCATGACAATGTGATTCGACTGTGTCGTGTATATTGGCTGTATCACGTGTGGCCCAGTTCGAAGGAAAGATAATTCGCACTACGGTAGCAGCTAATAAATAAACGATTATGATCCGACGTGTAAAAAACTAACAAGACTATGCTGGTGAGAATATAAGTTATAGAAACTCATGAAGCTCACCTTTAAGGATTAGATTCCCACGCCACGAGGTCACACCTGTAATTTTCGGAATCTGGGGAACGTGGTGGACATTACCATCGGGAAGCGGGTATTCTAGGGTTTCTCCCCTTTCCTCAGCTTTTTGCGTAGGTACTTGCATATCCAGCATAAGGTCCTGAGGACCGTTGGACATTATGTGAGTGAAGAGTGGGTGAGTAAAGAAATTTGTATTGCTTTTAACATCGAGGTCTTGAAGGCCGATGAGGGTGAAGTGATGCGAGTATGGAGCAGCGCCGGAAATAAAAAAAGGCGGGGGAAACGGGAGATACCTGAGAAAACCCGCCGACCAGCGACATCTTCAGGCACGATTTACACATGCGAAAATCCGTGAGTGACCTCACCGGGAATCGAACCTGGTTCGCCTAGGTTGGATCCGACAATATGTGTGATGTGATATGTGAAGAGTGTATGTATTCCGTTACTTATTATTCAGTGATATCATATATGTGATTTGATTTACACAAATGTGTGTGCTGTAATTAAATTTTAGATGCCCATGCATACTTGGAGTGAATTTTGTAACTATTTTCGGGCTGTGAATAATATTACTATGTATTTAGAAATGATAATAATTCTCTGCAAAATTAAATATGTGTAAATAATGGTTTTAGTCGCATTTTCCATGGAAAATGATTACTATCACTCTCAGTTGCATAAAATTTTGTTGTTGTGTAATAAGGTAACGAAAGGACGAAAAAAATGAGAACAGTTAAATAGGTTAGGATTTACAGAATAAAAATGTCCAGTCCATGTCGTAAATTTGCAAATTTATGTAACCACACAATTTTTGTTTTCTTTGTTTTTAGGTTTTTAATATGTTTTTTAGTACACGTCAGACAAATTAAAGCCACTTTCTGTGCAACATCCCATATATTGGACGCTGTAACTGAAAGGGATATTATCTGTTCCGAAACAGTAAAACTGTGATTTTCATACGTGATTACGCAGAAACTGAAAAAAAAATTAATTTATAGTGAATGGCAATACGTATAACATGAAAAATTTTCACAGTACTCCATTCTCATATAAAATCATTTAAAACATCGGCATTTCACGAAAAAAAAAAATTATACTTTTGTTTGTTTTATGACTGGATGAAGCAATTTATTTTGCACGGCGTAAAATTTTACCAGCCACAAACATAATACCATAGTTAGAGTATCACAATTATCATTGGCCAAGCGATTACAAATAAAGTAGTTTCATACACACAGCAGCAGCCAATAACNGCCAAGCGATTACAAATAAAGTAGTTTCATACACACAGCAGCAGCCAATAACGTAAATTAAGTCGTGTGCAGACTTCGTTAAAGCTTAAGAAGTAGTGAACGTTTCCCCGCAATAAATCAACAGCTGAAAAAATAATTAAAATTTTTCCCTGTGCAACGCAATTTAAGAAATTATGTTTGGAATATGTTGGCCTCCGGACATCAAGCAAGGGCCGAACCACACCGACATAAAATTACTCATTTGATTTCAACAACTTCAAAGAGAACCCCATGTAAAGAATACACGCAAATAGTAAAGGATAAGGTATAATTGTAAATAGACCGGCCGTTCCCTGATTACACGTGTGTAAAATTGCGTTAATCACCACCGCCCCTGATTAAAATTCGTAACCTTCAACATACCTATAAATCCATATTTCATTTAATAGTGGAGTGATGGCTCATTTTACGGCGAGACTAAAAATATACATAACTACTATTCATTGTTTATCTTGTATGCAGATCTCATATTTAACTCTTGTGGCATATAAAGATAATGTACAAAAAAATATGCATTCATTAGGAAGGTTTACTACATGAAAATGTTCACCCAGATAAGAAACTTCAAAATGAAACTTCAATTCAATGACGTAAAACAACCGTGAGAAATAATAAAGAAATAAAGCCGGTAAACATTTTATTTACCTATGCTATCATATCACATATGTAAAATGCAATGGGATCGACAATAAGTTAGACGATTTTGCCAATTTATGTAGAATAATATACAACACTTCGATAAAATTAAAAATTAACAATAATAATATTTTGCAAAGTAGTGTCAGTTCCAAGTTATTTTATTGAAACGAATTATGGGTAATACACGTCTAAAAGCATATTTCAATATATCGACGTTAGATTTCTCAGGTTTGTGAAAAGTTGTGATAGAACTGATAAAAAAAAACAGCGGCATCAGGGAAAATATGAACAAATATAGTAGAGGTAATAAAATCAAATAAATTAGAAGTTGCAATAAACTTAAAAATTAATATATATATATTACTACTGAAAGTTAATATAAACATTCCGATAGGATTGTGAAATCTAAGAAGACTAAGGAAGAGATGTGTATTGCAGAACGCAAACTCCTAGTGCATGCAAGGAAGAGAAAACGATTTTGTATCTCATCGCTGCGTTTCATGTAACTAGAATTCTACAGTGTCCTCGTAATACGAAATGAAATGAACGCCATTTTTCAAAACAAATATGTGCTGTATGGCAAGGAAGTTTATCAGTAATATTTACCTAATAAGTTTTAAGAAGATATAACTTCTCGTCTGCATGACGTAGGGGGAAAAAATTTCAATCAAACAATTATTAATTTGCGTAGTGCTAAAATTATAACCCGACGTATAAATTATTGTAAAAATAGTAAAGACGAATTTTTGCTATTAAAAATACTATGGGATATTTTTGAGTGCAGGATAACCATCTTCATTTTCAGAGCAATCTCCCTTCGCCTTCCAACTAGGTATTCTGTAGTTGGTTTGTGGTGTTTTGTCGTGTTCACATGCATTCTGCTAAACACAAGATGTAATAACATGTTAACTTGGCTAGTTTAAGCATTCATTACCTAGAAATTTTATTAAAAGTTAGGTGCCCACCAATTCCTAACGAATTCTTTTTCCCATTAACTGTCAATTCAGAGCATGCACGCCTTCGTTNAAAGTTAGGTGCCCACCAATTCCTAACGAATTCTTTTTCCCATTAACTGTCAATTCAGAGCATGCACGCCTTCGTTTTCTAAGACCTTTATTTAAGCTTTAGGTATTTTCATGTCTCTTACAACTATTTCATACTTAAATGTAAAATGCTTGTCATAATGCCGCAACGTTGAGCTGACAAAGGTTAAAAGTGAAAGGACGAAGTGAATATAATGAGTACGATAACACGTGAGTATTGACTCGGTATGCGGTTTTCATGTGTAATGTCAAAGTTGAACCCAAAATATCAACGGCTGTATTTCATTCAGTCTNTTGACTCGGTGTGCGGTTTTCATGTGTAATGTCAAAGTTGAACCCAAAATATCAACGGCTGTATTTCATTCAGTCATAGTAAGATACTATTTACTACTGCCAATTATTCGCAGTAATTTACTTTTTGTGATAACTAATTACTAAGTGTAGGCTAACCGATTAAATTATATAACACGCCTTAAAAAAGGCTACATATTTCTCTTAAAACGAACAAAAATTCGCAACGCCAAAATTGTTACGTTAAAAATGGTCTCGATCTTCATGTCTTTTGAGAGAAAACTTTCAAGTAAAACTTCGTGATGTTCAGTATAAAACGCAACCCGTGTGATATTTTATTCCTTTCGAATACATGTTATACCTGACGTAATTTTTTTATGCGTTGGTACAACCCACAAACAGAAGTTACACTTCGCTGCTCTTTTTTAGCTCCTTTTTTTCCCTTGTTCCCGCTTCGTGTCTGATATCTACGGAGAAACGGATTATCGACCGACTAAAATTATACAATAGGCCTTGAGAACACAAGCTCACGCAAGGCCCTAGTAACCTGTACCACCTGACAAGTTGAAGTTTCGATTTGTTACTTCATTCGCGAATACAATCATTTTCCACGTATTTCAGAAGAATACAATCGAAAGCGCATACTTATACCACTTCTTATTGTATGACTATGATTTCATTAGGATATATAGAAATTGTTGTGACAAATGAAAAATATTTTTCTTAATTCTCAGTTTGCTAAGGTTTTAAAAATCTATTAAATGAACACATACTATTCGTTTGGGGGGAAAATGCTATCGATATTTAAAAACTCAAAATATTTAAATACAATTTAAAAATTTTAAGTAAATACTGTATTTGTAGACATTATTGTAAAGTAACACCATGCAAGCAAGCAACTAAACCGAAAATTAATTGTGGGGGAACTTAATTTTANGAAGCAAGCAACTAAACCGAAAATTAATCGTGGGGAAACTTAATTTTATATAATTATTTATTTGAAATTGCATCCCTTAAAACACAGACTTAGGATAAAAATTTTCCAAATACAAAAAAAAAAGTATAATTATTGCAGAAAAAGATACATTTTTCAGGCATGTGCATGAGTATCTTCGATAATGAACAGNCAAAATATTTAAATACAATTTAAAAATTTTAAGTAAATACTGTATTTGTAGACATTATTGTAAAGTAACACCATGCAAGCAAGCAACTAAACCGAAAATTAATTGTGGGGGAACTTAATTTTATATAATTATTTATTTGAAATTGCATCCCTTAAAACACAGACTTAGGATAAAAAATTTCCAAATACAAAAAAAAAAAGTATAATTATTGCAGAAAAAGATACATTTTTCAGGCATGTGCATGAGTATCTTCGATAATGAACAGNCAAAATATTTAAATACAATTTAAAAATTTTAAGTAAATACTGTATTTGTAGACATTATTGTAAAGTAACACCATGGAAGCAAGCAACTAAACCGAAAATTAATCGTGGGGAAACTTAATTTTATATAATTATTTATTTGAAATTGCATCCCTTAAAACACAGACTTAGGATAAAAATTTTCCAAATACAAAAAAAAAAGTATAATTATTGCAGAAAAAGATACATTTTTCAGGCATGTGCATGAGTATCTTCGATAATGAACAGTACTTTTAAGTAAGTTGTTAAAAATATTTTTAAAAAAAAATTTTACAAATAATTAAAAAAATGTTTCAGCTTTGAGTATGAAGACGAAGTAAGCACGTCCGAACGGAGACCCAGAGCTAAACATGTTTGAAAGGGGGAATAAATTATATATGTGCAAATATATATGTATATATTTACACATGTGCACATATTTGAGAATCAGCTGTTGCCTAATACAAAACACAAAACAATACAAAACCGACTGGATACGCGTTCTTCCGGGCTGTCGATGTGTTCGATTCTGGAGACTCGTCTATCCAAACGGCCAGTACTTGCTTCCTCTGTGACACCGGCTGGTTCTTTCAAGAAGTGCTGGCGATGTTATCACGGAACGCGCGAACAGTTGCGGATATCTTGACTGGTGGGATTTGCAAAACTAATACCTTGCGACAAAACACGTAATTGTAGTTTATGCATGACTAATTATGTACATCAGGAAATTTTCACGGAAAGTCCTTACAATGACGTATACTACTACTATCACCAAGAAACCAGTGTTTTTCTCAATTGGCAGTGAAGTGATACAACACACGAAATCAAATTTCAATTACGCGAAATCGAGGCGTGAAATAACANTTTCTCAATTGGCAGTGAAGTGATACAACACACGAAATCAAATTTCAATTACGCGAAATCGAGGCGTGAAATAACATGCATACCATGTTAGTAAATAGATTTACCTTTAAAACAAATTTCCTTAAAACAATCATATATATGCCTTAAAAGGGCTTGCAACAAGATTGACACACATTCCTTCAGCTTACACTCGCCTTGTTATAATACACAGGCACAAATATTTGTATAAGATATGGGCACATTAGGTCCATTTTTTCAACGCGGTAGTAAATTCGCACGAATAAAATTTTCGTCGTTATATTTCATGCATACATTGTCTTAGTTTCAATTAAAATAAATTTACAACAGGAAATTATCTCACTTGAGTATTTTGGAAATATTAGTTCGCACTGACCTGGCGGCAGGAGCCTAATACTCCTTGTATCTGCAGTCTTCCTGTCGTCCAAGAATATTGTAATTCCTTGTCGAAGNCTGGCGGCAGGAGCCTAATACTCCTTGTATCTGCAGTCTTCCTGTCGTCCAAGAATATTGTAATTCCTTGTCGAAGTAAAACACGTGTTCGTTTACTTAACTCGTCATTACCAAATTTATGGAAAATTTACATAAACACCGACAAGCAAAGTAGCATTAAATTCGCACACTTTTATAAGCGACATGTATTACACGAGCAGAAAAAAAAATTGTTAAAATATTTTACACAAATTTTATTCGAATAATCTTTCGGTTCACACTCAAATATCAGAACACTGTGCTACACAGCGTTCTCGCTTTGTTTGACGCGACTGGTTCAAGTAACAATTGTTTAGGTTTGGGAAGTTTCTTTTACTCGTCACAACGGGCGCGCGCGAATTCCGACTACCGCACCGGATTGGTTCGACGCGCTGTCTCCTCGGAGACGCGCCGAAACGACGCCGTGGGCGGACGCGGACGAACTAGTAGACGAAGCGACGTCTCAGAGCTCGGCAGTAGGGCGCGCGCCCGACTCCCGCCGGACACGCCCGAACACTGGCGAACACTCCCGAACACGCCCGAGCGACAGGGGAAGAACGCGAGCGCATCGGCAACGGAAGGGGTGCGGTCTAGCGGACGAAAGACGAGGTTAAGGTTCATTCTGCTCATATACAGTGGATACGTAGTAGAGCGATCTCACTGGCTGCGCACTAGTCTCGGCATTCCAACATGGACTGCTTTTCTGCCAGCACGACTACCAACAAACGACGTAGATANTCTGCCAGCACGACTACCAACAAACGACGTAGATAGGATTTGAAGTTAGAACACTATCCATCTAAACAAATACATTGGGATGTTTTGATACTGCCTCTACCCTTGTTTTAAATTCAATCAGATTAAATTTAAATTCGTAAAAGAATTTAATCGTATAAAACAGCTTGTGTTTGGAAAATTAAAATACCGACACGTTCGTAATNTAGGATTTGAAGTTAGAACACTATCCATCTAAACAAATACATTGGGATGTTTTGATACTGCCTCTACCCTTGTTTTTAATTCAATCAGATTAAATTTAAATTCGTAAAAGAATTTAATCGTATAAAACAGCTTGTGTTTGGAAAATTAAAATACCGACACGTTCGTAATTTTTGAGAACGTTATATTTATATTTGTACTGGTTTGGGGTAGGTCGATGTTGGGTACATGCGCAGAAGACAAATAATCTGTCTACGACATCTTTAATATATGATTCTGCGCAGGTAGAACTAGAACAGCTATTTGCTGATAGTTCGGCAAATAAAAAATGTTCGCCGTCAGGTAGCAGTGGTGTTGCATGTGTACCAGATTTTCTCAGTTTTGTATGTAAACAAGGGGCTTATTTGCAGTTATCGTAAATTAAATATAACTGTATAAAATATTTATATTTGTATTTTGTTAGAGAGTGCGTAAATAATAAACTTTGTTATTCGCATTCGAGTGCAAATTTTTACGAAATACAGTACGTACAAACAATATTTAGCAAAAGAACAGCTTACACCATTTACATTTTTTAAATATAACTATTTAATTGGAATATATATTTCATTGCAGATGTTTTGTTTAGCTTTCTAGTCTTTGACAGTTGTTACCAAAATAAGCACAATTCCAAACACATTCGTATATTTTAATGTTTACTGTAGTAAGCGCCAATGGAGGATGTGAAAAATATACTTAATACTACCCGGGGCAAGTATATATCAAGAAAGCCAAAAACAAAATTTAACATATAAATAAATTCAAATTCTCAGTACGCCGCCATAAAGGCGACTTATTTCAAATACCAGCGAACGTTGAGGCGGGAAATTTTCCCTCTGCCGAACTCTTCCATAAGGAATTTCGTTTTGTCCCCAATCTGAGTAGGATAAATTGTTTGGTCCCAAACACCACTCCTCGACATCGACCAACCAGTTCCAACCTGAAATATGAAAACAACACGATCAGAAAATGACGAATATTATTCACGTTTGGTTTCCCAACAGCCCCAAGGCGATTTTGTTTAAGTATAGACTTAATTATTAATTGAACTGTTAATTGAACACTTCCAAAAGCCCCACTGAGGATCTTCTTTCCTGTCATCGTGTATCAGCACACTACATGTAAGATTGACATTTCCATAGACCGTTTTACCTTATTCACGCAACATGCAAGTGGTAATCACGGAATTTTTAAGAAATTAAATGTGTTTTAGGCTGTAAACGGTAAAGTGAACACTTTTGGGACCAACCTTTGAAAAATGTCACAGCTCCTACTTGCGTACATAATTACGGGCACAGTGAGTTGCATGCACCCAGTAAAGATGATAACAACTAAAATGATTTATTTTAATTTTTTTTTTAGTGCGTATAAGTGCAAGAATAAGCAAATTTGCAAACTATTAACTTTTATAATAATTGTATACAGTTTCACTTGACCTACCCAAGAATGAGGTGATCAGGCCTATGAAAAAAAATAATTTTACATGTGTTGGAAGAATACACAATGTGCATACAAGTACATCTTAAGCAAGGCTTTCAAAAGTGCTCACTCTACCATAAACAGCCTATAACGATATGGAAAATCCTGGTTTTATGTGTATTAAACAAGAAACGCTGACTTCGGTAGTAAAAAGATTTACATACACTCTCGGTGCAGCGTCAAATTGAGGACTGTTTTGACTATTTCACCGCCAGCTTGACTTGGAGTCTGCGTGCCAGGGTTGTTGTGTTGAGATATTTGGACGGCTCTTAACAACGAGATCTTGAGAGCCTACGAGGGTGAAATGAGGTTAGAATAGAGCAGCGCTGGATTGCAACAGCGGGAGATACGGGAGATCCCCGAAAAAAAAAACTCGCCGACCAGCGGCATCGTCCGCCACGATTCCCACTTGTGGAAATCCGGGAGCGACCTGGCCGGGGATAGAACCCAGTTCGCTTTGGTGGGAGGCGAGCAGTCTAACCGCTCAGCTACCGCGGCCCCACATGCCAGGGTGTACTGTACCATACTTGTGGGTATACGGGAAATTATCGTTTTTCAAAGTTTTTTTCGGAAAGTGCTTTCTTTATTGTGGGAAGCCTTTAGGCTGATTTCATTTTCTGCGCATATTATTTTTCATCTACGCTAATGCACTCATTGACAACACAACTGTCTAAATCACATGGTCTACAGTGATAAAAATGTTTATTTGCGTTTTCTTAACATACCAAACCTTTTATATGAATCTAATATTTTGGCTATAATGTGTATGTTATGTTTGCATTACAACTAGGTCAAGGGAAGTGTACGAAACTTTAAAAGCAGTTACAACAACAGTATTCTAACCTCAAACCCTATAGCCGCATTTATTTTGACAGTACTATTGGCAAAACGGAGAATAGTTACCGCGTAGTTGGCATGAGCATGCTGTCATACATTCTCTCTAAGATATTTACATAAGCTACAAACAACTTGCATTAAAACTCGGTCAGGTGAAGTGTAGTAAAATTTCAAACGACATATCCATGTAAACACTGTGCTGTTCCATGGACAATTTTTCATGGCCTAACATCTCGACAAAAAGCGAATCCGTCATTACAGACGGGATCAGTTGTTCAGTTAAGAACGGGGAAGGAAAGGACCATGATCTGTTTTGAAAATTCGTCCCGGAATCCACCTGGAGTGATTTCAGAAAACTGCGTAAAACCGAAATCAGAATGGCGTGACACAATAATTTAAGTTCGCTTTCAGAAAAGTTAGCAGTAACCAGGGATGGTGACTATGGATTTGAAAAACAATGTCTTCTAGCGTGGTTTCTCCGGCGGAATTCAGTAGGTAAGACAGATTAACACAGGGGGGCAGTAGGTTTGCGTCCCAGGGTGAGCCACGTAAGCCTACGCCTTAGACGGAGATCTAGTTATGTAAAAGGAAGCTTGCGTCACGGGTGCAGCTATATCATTTGGTACCGTTGCTGCATATGACTTCATGGGCATGCCCATAATACAATAACATTTTGACGGAAGAGCACAGCAGAACAAGGAGAGACGGAGAAGGCATTGGAAAAATTTTGCATGTCGCGACGAGTAAAAATATTGGATAAATGGCAATACAAAATTAAGGTTATCTTTAGTTATATAGAATTATAAATTTAATGCAGGGTGCTACTACGTGTGTTGAAATCTTACTGAAGTTCAGCCTGGGTTACATAGTACTCATATTGTCCTGGTGGCCGGGTTGAAAACAGTGCCAGCCATTTCTAGAACCCAAAAATTAGTATAAAATGGAAATATAAGTAACGAGAACACAGTTTATACTTCATTATCCTAACACACGCCTGCAGTTTTCCTTTTATTTTTATACGCACGTGTCCTGAGAGGACATGTTTCTTCCTTAAGTAAGACAAAGACAATTATCTTACTGCAGTACTGAACTTCTGATTTTCACGAGAAGACACATTCAACTTGCAAAAGTTAAATTCATCCAATCATAAAAGTTAACATGACTTTAAATGTGGTTTGAAATACTAGGCATAAAATCCGTTTCACAAAAATGTGCATGTCTCTAATAACACGCACGTTTCCCCGCCACCGTGCAACCAGATTTTACCAGCTACAAATACGTTGCTTGAACTAACAAATAGAACACGTTTTTTTTTCATCTCGTCTTCCGTACTCACGCGTGAGAACACCATGAGTGCTCATAGCCATTACTACTTCTAAACGGAATATATACAGAATGGGGCAGAATTCAACTGACAAATTTGACAAAACTGACAATTTGAGTATTTTCTTTATGCAAAATTAAGTGAGAAATATAGAGCACTCTTTCTATCTAAACTGAATATTAAAGGAGATACAAGACCTGGAAAATAAAGATTTTTGGAACGTATCGGAAACGAAGTGAAATTAAATTACAATCCTCCGACTCTATCTTCAACCTGATAGGAAACTCTCCGTTTTACCTCCCACAGTGATAAAAATAAAGATGGGGGCCATCCTCTTATTCGATATAACTTTATTTTCCGTTACAAATTACGAACGTTTGATTCTGGTTGGTTGGGCAGTGAGACCTTATTAACAAATACGGTCCTCTTGTTGCAACTACCCAGACCGTTTTCGTGTCCGTATGCAATATCGCATACATGCGACTATGGTATTCTGACGTGTCCACTACACAGACGATAGTAGCGCGCATTTTTTTTCAACACAAAGCAAACAATGTGCACCTTAAATTTGTAGGTTTACAGGACTGAAGTTGCCTGGTTGTTTCAGGTGAAAGTTGGTGAGTGAATCCCTGCAGGAAGCAGAGGTATTGCCTACGTTCCAGGGACTTTATCGCTGCCGTCGTAAAGTTCGCTGGCGTTTCACGCGAAAACCGCGAGTCCTGGTGAGCTGCAATAAGAGGGCCATTTTTTGTTAATTAAGTCGCACCGCTCGATGACCCAGCGTGGAAAGTTCATACATCCTGACGGCAAAAAAAATGTTCTACGCAATAAAAGAGCGTCTAGTACGGTTATTTTCGTAACGGTGGGACTTTTTAATGAGAGATTTCCCTTAAGACTGTAGTTTTCAATAACATAAAACAATATTGGGAGGGTTTTAAGTTAATTTGACTTCGTTGCCCTTATTTATGCCCTAATATTCAGTTCAAGTGTAAAGTGTTTGGCGTATATCCCACTTGATTTTAAATAAGGACGTTTCTCTGTAGAATTCTATCACACCTGTATCTATGTTCATATACATAATTTATATTATAGGCCTATGGTTTTCGTCTTATTTCTGCAAGGAAAATCTCCTGCACATTGCACAAAGCTGTAACAAGAGCAAAAAAGATAATAATCTACGGGTTATTGTACATAAATAATTTTTATACGGAAAGGTTTACAACGTTATAAGAATTCCAATTTTGTTGTTTTATTTTTTTCTCACATAATTCTGGAAGGTTTGTTTTCTCGCGTCCCTAAATGCATATGCAATCTCGTAGGTCATCGTGATATTACGTGCCTTGTGATCACGTCAGCCTGAAAATTGAAACTGATCCTTGAACATATGAGTCTGCGTATTTGTATATTGCCAAGTGCTTGGTTTTTACACAATTTTTACGTTTACGCTCATACTATAATCTCGCTTTAACCTACGCTTATTCTAAAGTATTTGGCTCCGGTAGTAATGTAAGTTGGTGTAAACATTACATATAACTACAGTAATGAATTCATAAATCACGGCATTTAAGACGTTTTACGCCAACAGAACTGTCGAAACCAAGCGTTTAGACTGACGTCAAGTGCTCTGTGAACATAAATATGTGCTTTGAAACGGTGATATGTTCCCGCTCGTGGCAGGGAAAACTTTCAGCGTGTAAGTAATAACAGAATACTGCTTTAGTGAGGATTTAAAGTAGCAGAAAACAAACACCTGTACTAGCATCAGAATGTAATAAAAGTTTATTACAGAGCTTTTTGTTGCAGAGAGAGTACAAGAATTGCTGAAGCTCTTCTGCCTTATCGGTATTCTGAAGAATACTGTGAACAATATTGTGAAGAAACAGCGAATAGACTACAGTCGCAGATTCAGTCACCGAGAGAATCACAATACACAATTATGTTGTAATTACTTTCTGCATTAACAAATGCAGTTTGTTTCAAGAACCCATCTGTTTTCTCTCCATACGTTAAAGAAATAAAAGGAATACAGGTAAAAATATTAATTTCTCAAACATAGAATTTTTTTTCTCAATTGAGTTTAATATATTTAAAAAATTTAATATTAATAAAATAACTGTTCTCTTCCCAAACCCACTGTGCAGAAGCCGACACAACTGTCAACGTCATTTTGACGACATTATTTTGATCATTCTGCTAGTGAATTACAATGCTGGAGACAAGCATAGAAGACGAAAATCTGTTCACTTGCATCTTCAGTCTAATCGTTTTCCAAGAAGTAATTATTTTTGGGTTTTATTTTAAAATCGCCTTTCTCAACGGCAAAAGCGATTTCAATCGTCATGGTAAAAAAATTTTTTAAATTTATTTATAGTTTTTTCCTAGTGCTATCTGCAAATAATATAAATTTATGTACGAAATAAAATTTTACTCTTTCATGAACTGATAGGATTCCAATAATATAGTCCATTCATCGCCGCTTCTAAATATTCTGACTAATTCCTCCACCTCATGCAAAGAAAGCATCACCAAGCCTACAAATTTACACCAAAGGGACACCGCACCGCATTCATACGCGCTCAATTTAATAATATTTTTCATGATGAGAACTATTTTTGCTTGGCATTACCAACGCACATATATTATCTGTGTTTTTGTTCATATTCATTATAATTAAACTATTACAAATTATAAATAAAAAATATGTAAACGTTCCAAAAATTAATAGATTTTATGTTAAAAGGTTGGCGAGATATGACATATTTAAGGTACAACAAAACACATCATATTGGGGGTGATTTTTTAAATGTTTGATGGACAAAGTGTGAAGCTACCGAGAATATACTATACACGCAAAAATACACGCCCTTAAAAAAAATTATTTCAAAATATCGCCGTGTACATTGGTGATAGAAACGTTTTCAGCAGAATTAGGTAATTAAAGGTAAAATAACGAAAATTCCCGTTTCATATGAGCTAGGGCGAACACATTGAAAAATTCGGCACGTACGCTCGATAAAGGAACGGGGTGAATAAAGGGGAGGAACATGTGCATCCACTCGAAGCGTATTCTCTTGCCCGGCGGGGCAACAGAGTTCACGGATTGGTGGAAGACGAGATAAGAAAAGGTCTCGACGAGTCAACGCGCAGGCAGATGAAAATCACGAAGAAGGGCGAGGATTGGTGAGAGAATAAAAAAAAAATCTCCGTTTGCAGAGCGGTAGTTGTGGCATGGAAGCCAGTCACACTGACTCGCAAAAAAAAAAAAATCCAATCTCGTGAAATTCAGTAGGTAAAAAAATTTTCCGTGGCGTTTGAGAATACAGCGCATAAAGCAATAGCCCTTTATATACTGAAATATTTCCATGGAGTATACTATGTGGCACCCGATAATATAAAAGGAAAAATACCTTCTAAACGTCGATTTTTGTTTTTTCGTACTTATTTCCGTGTATAGCTCTTATCATTCATTTGAACCGAGATGATGCACAGGCCACATTGTCGCTTCTTAATTTAACATTTAATTTTGTCTATGTTAGCCGCAAAATAATGCCTGAGGAATAACGCAAAGCAAAAGGATGTAATATGTTCAACTAAATTATATATAAAAAAAATNATAGCTCTTATCATTCATTTGAACCGAGATGATGCACAGGCCACATTGTCGCTTCTTAATTTAACATTTAATTTTGCCTATGTTAGCCGCAAAATAATGCCTGAGGAATAACGCAAAGCAAAAGGATGTAATATGTTCAACTAAATTATATATAAAAAATTTTTTTTTTAAATACCTCGAATTGCTGACAGGTGAAAAAGAAAAAAAATCTGCATATCAGTAAACTCAGTCATCGANTTTTTTTTTAAATACCTCGAATTGCTGACAGGTGAAAAAGAAAAAAAATCTGCATATCAGTAAACTCAGTCATCGAAGAGCGACTCAAAATGGTAGTAAAATCAGACAAATAAGAAGTTCGAAATGTTTGTTATAAGAATTTATTATATTTAATTAAAATTCAAGGACAAATCTATGTAAGGATAGTAAGCGTGGCGTACTTTTGTCGCACGGAACTTCAAAAGTATCGAGAATTCAAGTTCGTAAAGTGGTCAATGTGAATTAACACAGGCGATGTACCATAAATTTCGGTATAACTCATGACCTCTGGGATGCTATGAACAAAGAAGGGCGGCCCACGTTGTGAAAGAGATAACTGTTACTCGCGTACACCATAATTCTAAAATGAACAATGCATTAACATTAATTTTTGTTTCCAAATAAAATTTTTGATATGTTTGTTTGCCGTTAAAAAAACACATCTAGATTAGATTTGCTTGTCGATGAAACAAAACCAGAATTCAGCCATACAAACCACGCACGCAAAAAAAAAGGGCTTCCTCTTCATTCTTTGCAAGCTAGAAAATCTCCATACATCGACGCGTACGATAAAAAAAAATAAACTACTCGTACGAGAAAACTCAGCGCAGAGAGGTAAATTTCTGAGATAAAGTTACGAGAAACGAAATTCCTTCAGTGCATTGTTTACAGAAGGATCAAATTTTACATATTTATGTGCACAAAATTTATATAGATGCCGTTCATGGTTAAGTGATCACTTTTTTAAGTCCTCTTATTTTGAATAATAGCCAATAAATATATTTTACTGTAGCCCCAGACATTAANGCCAATAAATATATTTTACTGTAGCCCTAGACATTAAATTTCGAGTCGGTGAAATAAACCGAGTGAGTCCCCCGCGCCTGTTTTTTCCGTATCTATGCAACCCGCATACATGATTGCCCATCTACAAAACGTCTCCACTGTGAAATTATTGTTTCATATGCAGCCGAGTCCCGTGCCGAGTACGTACTCGATACGGTGCCTCGTCTGTTTCCTGGACATTCGACGTCGTTGTTTGCCTGCACCAATCAGCGGCGCGACCGTAGAGAATCGCTACAAAACAGCTCGTGCGCGTCGATTCCTTTACGTCATTATAGTAAGCGGTGACTGTAATTTGATGTGGCGTGAAGAAACACAATAGCACGGGGCGAGGCAGATGTGTGTTACCAAGGACGCAAACATCACGTACCAGCGTAATAGGTGAACATCGCAGTAATCTTTTTCAACACAATAAACGCACGGGCATTAATTGAAAATTGACTGCTTCTGAACGCGTTTCTGGCATAACGCCATCCGTTCACCGCGGACTGTACTGGCGACGACGAATCAACGCGCACGTGGTGTGCTGCAACGATATATGTTTTGTTAGATGGGTAATATTGTGTGCGGGTTGCATCGGTACAGACAAATAAGCGCGGACGACTCATCCGGTACACTCTGTGTTTATTACTTGCATGGTAGTATTTGTTTTTAAAAGTGGTGGAAGGCTGATATGAAAAAAAGTTACTAGGGCCTCAAAACTGCTCACTTTGCCGTGAATAGCTTATAACAATAATTTTCCGAAAGTGTAACATGTCCTTCAATAAGGTGTCTCTTAACTGCCTTGGCCGGCAAAAGAATCTAAAACAAAGTTTGTAAGTCTAATGCCACTATTATATTAAACTCAGTAATGCGTGATATCAGCAAAAACAATAATGACGAGATAGTAACTATTTTTTACAGGAGACAAATTTCTAACTATCCTAGTGTTCACAACATAACACAAATACAATATAGACAAAATAATAATTCCAATATAAAAAAATTAAAAATAATTAGAAAACAAATAATACAATACTAAGAGTAAAGATACACGAATTTGAAGGAATCTCATCAGAGTCTGTTAGTTTTCCTCTATGTCACTCACCAATTGTTATGAATTCATAAGATGTTTTTTAACAATGAAGATATTATTACAGCTGAATATATAAAAATTTGGTGATGTTAAAATATTTGTGATAAATGAATTGGCAAATTTTATTGTTATGCTTAGAGGCATCTCTTGCATCTTTATTATTTTGTAAATCGCCAGCTGGATCGGCCCATGAATGTGAAAGGCGTAATGCGTTTTCTACGTATGTACTTCTCTAAATTTATTGATTGTTATGACTAGAAATGTACCCCCTTAAATTGGTTGAAAAGAAGGATTTTCCTATTTTTTGGGGTGCGGAACAGGATAAAAGTTTTCAGGATTTAAAATTTGCTATATCTCACCCTCCTATTTTGCAACTTCTATATTTTGAACAAAGGTTTGTGCTGCAAGTTGATGCGAGTAGTCGGGCAGTGGGGGCTGTTCTTATGCAGGGAAAACCAGATGAATTGAAACCTGTAGCTTTTGCCAGCCGTACCTTGACAAACGCTGAACAAGCCTATATCACGTATGAAAAGGAGGCTTTAGCTTGTGTATTTGGCATGGAAAAATTTAGTTCGTGTTTAGAGCATGCGGAGTTTGACCTAAAAACTGAAAATTAAGCTTTATCTTGGCTTCTCTCCTATCCAAAACAACGTGGAAATATTTGTAGATTGATTATTCAGATAAAAAGGTTCAGGTTTAAAATTATGCATGGGTAGCAGATGCTCTTTCCAGAATGTTTGACCCTTCAGAATATTTTTTTGTTAGGAAGACAGTGGTGAAAATAGCCATAAGTCATGTAATGATTTGCAGTACGTACCCGAATTGTTTGTTAACATTCGGAAATGGCAACAAGAAGATCCACTTTGTCAGGAAAAAATAGCAAGTGTTGAGTTAAGTGCCAGCAGAGAGTTTAAGGCTCAGAATGGACTCTTATACTTTATAGGGGAAAAGGTGGAGTAAAGGGTTGTGGTTCCGGAAAGGGTGAGATATGATTATGCATTATTACCACGATTCTGAAATAGGTGGCACTATGGGAAGGGAGAAAACGCAACAAAATATCAAATAGAGTTTATTTTTACCGAGAATGTCGGAGGACATACATGCCTACGTTACAAATGCCAATCCTGTCAGTTAGCCAAACAACCATTAAACAGTAAAGGAGGTATGTGTTCAGTGGAGACTCGCAAAAGTCCATGGCAACGATTGTATATGTATACATTTGGGCCGCTTCCGAGATCAAGTAAAGGTAACAATGGTTTTTTTTTTTTGTAATAATTGGCGGATTTACTGGTTTCGTCATTTTAATCCCGTTGCGAGACATGAAAGCAAGCACCTTTATCGCAAAATTGGTAGGTGAAACCTGCAAAATATATGGAAGCTCCGAATTACTCATCTCTGATAACGCCCGGCATTTTGCATGAAAAATTATTAAAGAAGTGTGTTTCACTTGGGGGATTTAAGCATGTGTTTACTAGACCTTATTATCCATGTCCTAACTTGGTGGAAAAGGTAAATAAGTCAATTAAAGTGATGTTAACTATTTTTCACCATCAGACGCAGAGAGGTCGGGATANAGGTGAAACCTGCAAAATATATGGAAGCTCCGAATTACTCATCTCTGATAACGCCCGGCATTTTGCATGAAAAATAATTAAAGAAATGTGTTTCACTTGGGGGATTTAAGCATGTGTTTACTAGACCTTATTATCCATGTCCTAATTTGGTGGAAAAGGTAAATAAGTCAATTAAAGTGATGTTAACTATTTTTCACCATCAGACGCAGAGAGGTCGGGATANTTGGTGGAAAAGGTAAATAAGTCAATTAAAGTGATGTTAACTATTTTTCACCATCAGACGCAGAGAGGTCGGGATAGCAAGTTGGCTTGTTTGAAAGTAGCTTTAATTTCTGCGGTGCATGAAATCACCCATCAGTCTCCCGGTGTGGTTCTGTTTGGTAGAGAGATATCGCTTCTCCGCCTCAATTAATGGCAGATGCCGAATGAGGGCTTTTATAGTCTTGGTCATCAAAAGTTGGAAAGGTTATGGGGTGATGTATGCCAAGCTCTTGTAAAGACAAAGTTGGAGAAAAATATAACAGAGGCCGAGTAANGGAAAGGTTATGGGGTGATGTATGCCAAGCTCTTGTAAAGACAAAGTTGGAGAAAAATATAACAGAGGCCGAGTAACTTTTGAAATAAAAGCAGGAGATCTAGTATTACGTAGACATGTCATTCAGAGTAAAAAGGTTGACTAAGAATCGTCTAAATTGCCCATGGTCATTGACCGCTCATATCAGGTAGAAAGATTTTTGACCCTTGTAACAGTGTTGTTGGTAAATCCGGATAGCAATTTTGTTATAAANTATCAGGTAGAAAGATTTTTGACCCTTGTAACAGTGTTGTTGGTAAATCCGGATAGCAATTTTGTTATAAAAAAAGCTCATGTCACTACCTTGAAAAGATATATACCTTCAGATGAAACCTGATTGCGACGGGAGTCCCCTCACNAAAAAAAGCTCATGTCACTACCTTGAAAAGATATATACCTTCAGATGAAACCTGATTGCGACGGGAGTCCCCTCACTTTTCTGATATGACTACTCTTTCCTTGTGTTCCTGATCAAGTTCTTGTGTTTTTCTGAATGGTTATTCCTTGGGGTGGGAAAATTTTTATTTTGGTTGGGTTTGTTTTTGGTGTTCTCTATTAGGTACATATCTCAGATAACCGGATTAGGCCCTCAAGTTTGATGACTCTTTTCCTGTTGAGCGTTTCCTGTTTCATGAGAAAGAAGGAGTGGGGTGGCTGTGACGCTTAGGGGCTTAACTTGGATCTTAATTATTTTGTATTTTGCCCGCTGGTTCAGTGAGAATATTGTGTAATATTAAAAATGAAAAATAAAATCTCACCCTTTTTTTTATTTTTACTACTGGCTATGCGTTCTCTGCCAGAGGCCATGTAGCTTGCGCGCACGCAGTAATTCCGTTCGTGTTGGGAGAATTTTGCGCATGCGTGCGGGCTAGAGAGGGGCTCGTCAGCGGTTTAAGACTGGCGTCACGTGCGGACGGCGGTGCGTTTTACCGTGTACGTTTAGGCGAGTTTTTCCCACTATTGGTAGGTGAAATGAAGCCTGACGAGTTATATTAAGGAGCTGTTTTTTGACTTCAAGTATTTAACCGAATGCGAATATTAAAGGTTTTTCGCCTTTTAATCACGTAGTCAGCGGTTATTGGAAAACGATAACGATGAACGTACTTATTAGTTAATGATAATGATTTTTTTTAATTAGAAAAACTTGGAAATACCAGGGCAGTTTTAAAAGTTTGTCCTGACAGCATTTGGTTACACGCTACTGTTAAAGTTGGTATATTTACTTTCCAGGTCGAGGCTGTTTTCGATCACGCCATACGAATTGCTCCAAAGTTGAGTGTTCGGTTATAAAATGTGTTATTTCTATGCCGTACTTTATAGCAGTAAATTTGTGGGCTTTCGCACCAGCTTGAGGAGGCATTGGTGACCACGCAACGTACTAGTGCCCCGTTTTATAAAGGGGACTGAGTCTTCCGGTAAATTTTATTTTGCTACGCAGCTGTAACTGTAGGTACGGTCTTCTTTCTAGTTATTTGTGTCGGATTTTCATATTTTCGTAGTGTGAAGAGGAGTGACCTCTCTGGCTCGTCGATATGTTAAAAGTTAGAAGATGCAAAGACAACGGATGTCGTTGGTTACTGTAGGAACGTGATAACATTAGAGTTTGGTCATTAGGAAGACGGCAGAGGATGCGTCGTTAAATTATTTAGACCAGATTATACTGTATATATTTTTATGCATTTTAGTAGCGTAATTTTACCAGGGCCCTGTGTTGTAAAGGAATAAAAGCCAATCCATTACGAATATTTATATTGAAATTGTATTGATATGTATGGCGAAATGCGCGTAGGATTGTATGACATATTTTGTAAAAATGTTGTTTTTATTTTGTAATTTCATCGTTATTCTGGTGTTTTTTTTAGTTATGGTAAATTTAAATAAAAAATGACAGGAAAGTTTTAAATGTTAATGGAGTAAAATATAGTCGTAGGCGGAACCAACATTTTAGAAGCAATCTTCCTAGAAATTCTCCAGTGTCCGAAACTAAAATAAATTGTGTAATCCCTATTAATAGTATTTTTCATATCCTGTTTCTTAGTTAGTTAAAAAGGGTTTATAGTATAGCACATCCGTAGTTAGCTGCTAAGTTCACTCACTATACAGCGTTCAAGTTAGTACAATTGGGCACAGTGTCTTTTAGGTTAAAATCGTTACTTCAAAATAGTTTCCATTTTTTGAACTGCACTTCTGTTGGGAACGGAATCACGTGAGAAATTTCCTCAAGTAAAAATCTGACCACACTCACATGCGAATACAAATGTTCTGGATGTTCTTTTTTCGGGAAATTCTGAGAAGAACTCTTCGACACTTACTACGCCCACGCCCGCTTGCGGCAGCTGACGATGTTAACAACAAGCAGAGAAGTAAATGTGCAACGAATTATCGAAATAGTGCCGTGACGTAAAAAATGAACATAAATTTCCTTCAGTTACAGAATCAGCAGAACTTTTATGCCAAAACCAATTTTTGCTTGCGAGCAGGAGAACGGCATTTCATGTATGTGCATTTTGAAACGTCAAATACGAAACATGTGACTTTTGCTCGTGAAATAACTTTTACGCCGAAAAAAATTGTAGTTCTTCACCTACCTAGCTCGATAGCCATAATAATAAAACATTCTTTATTTACTTTTAAAGGGTGGTTAATTCAGAAGAAAGTTCTGATGAAGCACGCTATAGCAAAACTTTTAGTGTCACCTTGTAAACGGCAACTAATCATCAATAATTTAATGTTCAGACAAAAACAATAGAATCTGAAATAATTTGTTAAGATATACACACACTTATCCACAAAGCTTTAAGTGATAAATAAGATTTTACGCATGCTTTACTGACAGTCTATTATATCAAGCGCCTATTATCATCACATAACGTTAACAAACTTGTACTATTCGACTCTTAGAATATTAAGGATAACAAACTTAAAGCATAAATTCTTATTAACTAACCAGTTATAATATAGAGATACTCAAATCTCTCAACAGATGCAATATAACCAACAATGAAACCACAGTGGTCATGTATTCCATCATTGCATATATAAAAACCAAATCAATGAAAAACAAGAGTACTATTTTCACCAAATTAAGCGCATTTCTAATGGAAAATTTTCATATTATTGATCTTTTAGCTTTATTAAAATTTTCTCCTTATATTCGGAAAAAAAAGCGTAAATTTTTAAACAGAATTGTCATACAGTTGAAATAAACACTTATAAGGAGGTTTCCGTGTTTTGCAACTATTAAACATTGGTTTAATAACGTCCCTGGTATAACTCTTTCTAATACCTAACATATGTTAGAAATTCTACAGGCTTATTGACAAGTCCTATCATTTTCATTACTAAATCTATTCCATTTTGCTAACGAACAGGCTTCTTCGATAGCAATTTTATTGCGGTAAGGATAAGATAGCACGCATTTAACAGATTATCATTTTAAAAGTTTGCAATAATTAAAAAAAATCACATTTTTATATGATGAATACGGCAGTTTAACACTACTGCAAATTCCAGTTATTTTCCTGACCGTAAATTATTTATTATATTAGTTCTCATTTGAGAGGTTTCCTGTCACATTTGACAAACACGATTACGATTCATACATTGTACATGTTCACTTAAATGTGATACATTCTCATGAGTTAATTTCAAATGGAAAATAAACCTAAGACTTTTGTAAGAAACCATACGTCAGAATTTTGACGTAAAATGATAGTATAAGAAAGTCAAATAAGCAGAACAATTTAAAAAAATTATTTAAAATATTAGGAAAATGTGTCATAAGCGAGTAGTTATAAAAACATCCCTCGTCTTTAATAAATTACTGGTTGCCTTCATTTGTACCATTAAATGTTGCACCACCAACTTTAAAGTCGGATTATTACTCTCCATGTCAAAATGTACAAAAACAAGACATATTGTTGAATCAAAACAACATGCTCCGTTTGCAATAAATCAGCCGCCACATTAGGGTGGCCGTATTGTGATCTAAATCAGTTTGGCTTCCGTCAAGTTATGACAGTGCTAAAGCACAGTAGCATGCTGTCTCTGACATACATGACATTCATTTAATTATAGGACCGTTAAATTCCAGTACCTACTTCCAAAAATTTGAGGGCTTTCTTATTTTCCGAGCTAAGAAATTTAAAATCATTATTTTTACTCGAGTAACAGTATGACACATGACGAGTACATAGGGTAGGAATTGCGCTGTATTCACACCCTGAGAGGATAATCTCCCGGGGTAGTCCCGCCATATAAGGGCACGCGGGGAAATACCGAAGCGAGAGAAAAACAGGGAAAGTCCCGAATAATAGCTGATATAAGCCCTCGGCGAAGGAAACAGGGGTGCCACCGACGAGAAGTAACGCAGACACAGCTCCCAGGGACCCCCATAAACATCCTAGCCCACCCACCTCCATCACAGTTGGAGTGCGCGCATAGCTGAATAGACACGAAATCCTACACAAAAAATGTGCGAGATACGTGGGGGAATTCCCTATTTCTCTCCAGACAAACTGCTGACAGCCAGTACAGCCGCGAGACGAGATAGATGCAGCCGAAACGGGAGAAGCCGAAAGAGACACGGGAGTAATCAGTCGTGGGACGAGGACAGTACCGAGAATATGAATAAATTCCCGGAGACGAGTGGCAGCCCCATTCCGAGAGGTGCCATTCCCCGAGAAGACATAGTCATGCGCCAGATGGCAACGTCAGTCAGTCAGTAAGTCAATAGTGACGTCACCGAGGACAGAACCCAGGAACAGCTGAAACTTCATGTGAAAAATTCCCGAGACAAACCAAGTAAAAGTGCCGAGAACTTATGAGTTCATTTACGAAAACGTAGTGGCAGTTTCTGTGGTAAGGAATGCAGAAACGCGAGCCGGAAGCAGGACGAGGAGGGCGCACTCTCCAAACAGGAACGCCAGCCGGGGTCGCAGGGAAAGTACAAGTCATGGGAAACCAATCCTGGACTTCAGAGAGAGTCAGTCAAAGCCGCCGGAAAAAGCCAACTTAGTACAGCACGCCAACAAGAGCCAGTCCGAGGGTCTGAACAAGGCCACCCAACACACCATGCCTCAGCTACCAATGAAGACAACTCACCAAAAGCCACAGTAACAGAAAAGTAGAGAAACGTCTCCCTTCAACACCTTCCCCGAAGCATAGTATTCAGCCCCAACAGCCCTTCAGGCAAACGACTTTCTAGGGGGGGGGGAGCTCAGTCTCGCCAGTGTGTGTAATAACTATGTGACCTTCTGATCAAATAAATCCTGGTGTGATAAATAACGGAGGATATGAGTATTTGTTTACCTCTAACGCAACAACTTCAGGTGCCCTTAGTCTGCACCTAAATAATTTAACTATATAAACCACTGGCCACCATCCTGTATAATTTAGGTGGCCTAGTAGCGACAAGTAAATAGTTGTAAATTTATTTAAAAGTTTATATGCGTGTTTCTGCATAATGTACGAATAGAAGAATAATTTGAAATGTAGAGAGGACGTGCTTCATAAAAGAAGGATATTATTCGGGCAACTTTCTAAGGTCTGAACATGTTTGAAGTGTAGCACAGAGTTTAACCACCACAATAGCAATTAATTATTTTTTAGCACAGAATACCTATTCTAACTTTAATTTCAGTTTAAGGCTTTATTATCTAAAATGTTTTACATGTGTAAAAAATAAAATAGACATCTAATAAAGTGTCAAGATAACACCCCTGTTAAGAAAAGACATATCAAAATGGCTAGAAATAATTTTAACTCGTATGTATACCAAAGTTTTAAAGGTGCTTTTAGATTCGAAAATATACGTTGATGGTTTGTAGCACATTTTCTCTAATGTTCAGTCAATTTTTCGATTCGTGGGGATTTAAAGTTATAAGATACCGAAGATCAAAATATATTCATCAAAGGTGGGAGAGAAAAAACAAATGGCACACCAGTCGACAGACAAGTAACTTTCATGAGCCAGGGGTGAATAATAATTAACGAAATTCATTCTGCTGTCATATCCAACTGAGATGACTCAGCAAAAGCGTACGGGAGCGGCGAGCTGAAAACAGCCCAAAATGGGCGCCAGCATATCGGATCGATGTAGTATTGTGACAGGGCGTCAAGTTTCCCTCGCACACGTCAAAGCCCGGAAAAATATACACGGGTCTGATGAAAAATTTACGTGCAAGCAAAATGATTCATGTGTGGCAAGCAAAGAGGGGTAGAAGTGTGTTAGTGTTTTGTTTAGTATTGCGTGTTTCTGTTGATATACGAAATTTTAATTCTCCGTGTAGCAGTTGTTCTCCATTGGGCGTAAGTTACCACACTAAAACCGAGCGAGGTGGGGCAGTTGTTAAAATTAGGACTCGCATTCGGGAGGACCTGGGTTCGAATCCTTGTCCGGCCATCCTGATTTCAGTTTCCCACGGTTCCCCGAAATCACTCTTGAGCGAAACCTGCTACGGTTCCTTATTACAGCTGAGGTGAGTTGAGTGGAGAGATTTGGGCGGCTCTTAACAACGAGGTCTTGAAAGCCGATGAGGGTGAAGTGATATCTCAAAGGATTGGCGCGATGCTGAGCCAGCTTCGTCTGTCTGACTGTTGGGATTCTTTAAATGGAGAAGTGCATTGTCAATCCGCACGCCTCTGCTCACTGGTCTTGGCAGAGAAACTAGTTTTTATAGTCGCAATGCAGATGATTTCTTTCCGAATTGGTTTGCGCTGCATGAAAAATAAATGTTTCAGGTGTCAAGTTATCTTCAACGTGGACGGAACCGGTTCAGACAGTTTAAAAACCAGGCAATTTCATCGAAACGAAAGGCGGAAGACAGGTAGTAACTGTGACTTCCGCCGAACGATGTGTCCTTGCTACAGTCGACATGGTTTTCGATGCAAGTGGCATTCTATTCCGTCACATCTCGCTTTTCCGTGGTATAATAACAGACTTTTCCCCTGTGAACCGTCCAGACAGGTGTGCTGGCTCTGACAGCAAATCAGGGGGGATGACGGGAACAAATTTTAAAATATTTATGGAACGTTTCATAAAGAACACGGAATTTTATTTTTTTTAATGCCGGTTCTGTTATTGATGGACAATCATCAATCGCACCTGAACATAGCTGTTCTTTATTTGGCAAAGGAAAATTGAGTTTTCCCTTTATCTTTTCCTCCGCACACTTCTCGTGGACACTAAGTGTAAGGAGTGGGCCCATGACCACTGTAAAAGTTTGTTGAGTACTATGTATGCACGAACTTTTGCGAAACCATGCAAGACTTTATAAGCCATTCCCTGATAGGCCTTCAGGAATGTCGCCGGGGGACTTTAATAAGCCCTTTCTTATCCAATCAAATTACTCCGTAACCTTGAAACCTAAAATAGGTGCTTCGAAATATGCTAAGTGTAAATTACGTTGTAGATATGGATCACGACACGTGGTGTCGTAAAGTTGCTAGCGTAGAGGAGAGTTGTATTCTTTTGAGTTATTTATATAAATTTGGTCTGCGAGGTACGACTGCTTGTGCTGTAAGTGGGCCAAGACGTTCTAACTTGGCAAGAGCCGAGCGGGAAAATGACGAGGTCGGAACTCGAGTGGCAGAGATTCACCAAGCACCAAGAGATCGGCCGAAGGAAGAAACACGGACGACGGCAACATGATCTTCCACCTCTCCCGGGTTTGGGTTTCAATTAGGAACTGAATTCGCGGCGCCACGAGAACGAGTTAATTGGCTTGTGAAACGCCCCCTCGGCGACGGCTTTGAGAATTAGTTTGGCGGCGGACCACTGCTGTGACGAGGGGAAGGGAGGTTGTAAGTGGGAGCCAGGGTGGTTGAGGAAGGTCAGGTGCCTTCGCGTATAACGACTGAGCCGCTAACACGGCCATTACCTGCCATGCCACGCTGACCGCCGGAGGATCTGGTGTCTTGTTCCTCGCCGACGACTTCGCCATCTTGGGTTTATCCACTTCTGAGGCCCTTGCGATCGCGAAAAGTAATGTTTCTTCCCACTCCGGCTGTTCACGAATAATTCCAACTTTTCTGAAGACCTGCTAAAAAGTTATATTTCCACAGGATGTTCCACCGCCTCATGCAAACAAAACTTAACAAAATTTATAAAATTCCTCCAAAGGGACGACAAAGCGGATTCTTGCACACTCGAAGTAATATTATTTTCCATAAGAACTACTTGTTACTAGGCGTTAGCAACAGAACGTTTTTCTCCCTGTTGTTATTGATATTAATTTTTAATAAAGTATTACAATTTACAGATAGAACGTATGAAAGAGTTCAATTCAAGAAGAAAACAATGTCGACATGTGTATAAAACCCTTGAAATATGTATCGCATTTAGGAAAGAAACAAACACGTCTCGCTTCAATGGTTCAGAGGTTTGATTACAAAAGTGTGAAGAAATCGTGAAGAGACTATAAAAAAGCAGTACCCACTGAAACATATTATTTTAAGGAATAATAAGAAACTCTTTTTTGATCCTTTAAATTACATTGCCGTCCTTTCTCTTTACCTAGTCCTTACTGCATATTTTTTAAAGGAAATTTTAAGAATGGAAAAACATAATTACCATAGCACCAACAGGAATTTTTTATTTTTTTTCAATTTAAATGCATAAACGTTAAAAGAATAACTCAACAGAAAGATTAAAAAGTTAATATTAATATAAATAAAAAGTTTATATTCCTTTAATTAAACTTAAGATGATGAGAAAATCAATTGGATAAGAAAGGAATTGGAAAGGTCCGTAGTAAGAACTCTCACAAGTTGTTATCTGCACAAAAGAGCTGCAAAGCCAAGAATTGATAAACACCACTACATATGAAGTTGGCCGGATCAAACCTGCGTCCTCGCGCATGAAAAAAAAAAACAGGAATAATACTCTAACATTGATGTTCACAAATTTGTTGCAGCCAATGCATATTCCTACATTTGTTCAGGAAATATTCAAATGCACAGAAAAAGTTATCCGCCTTAAAGAGCAGCGGCGCTTAAGATTTCTGTAGGCATAAAGAAGAACGGAAGACGCGTAAGTGAAGAGATTTGGGCGGCTATTAACGTAGAGGTCTTGAGAGCCCATGAATTTTAAGGGCGGTGAGTATGGAGCAGCGCCGGAATGAAGGGGTGGAGGAAACGGGAGATCCCCGAGAAAACCCACCTACCAGCGGAATCGTCCGGCACGATTGCCACTTGCGAAAATCCAGAGTGAACCAGCCGGGGATTGAACCCGGTCCGCCTCGGTGGGAGGCGAGCAGTTTCACGTAGTAAGTCGTTCTAGCATACGCTTACACTCTGTGGTATCTTAGTATCGAGTACAACTGTCACAGCATTTTGGGGGGAGAACATGACCTCCGTACATTTGGGGAGAGACCACTTCCCGTTTGAACTGTCAGTACAGTGCTATCTCCTACTATACGGGATTGGTAACTCACACATGAAAACCAAAAGGTTCATTCATAAACTCCCCTTGCCACCTGGTACCAATATTACCAGAAAAATTTTTACGAGGATACCAGGCGGAAGAGATATCTACCATATTGACTTGGACTGGTGTATGGTACCAAGACCGGACAAATAGGTTGACTTGGGTCGTTTAGAGGCCAAATCCAAGAACTTTATAATTATGAAATTTGAAATTTCCATTGTAATGAGTCGGTATAAAACAAGGAAACCCAAACAGTAACAAGGAAAATATGTTGGCACCGCCAAATGCTCTCCTTAGTATCCGACCAACTTAGGCTGGAATCGTGAGAGCACTGGTTGAAACTCCGCATACTGTGACAAAAACAGCAGTTATTTAATTCGCATGCACTCAACTTATTCCGTCTCTGGATGCTTATTTGCCACGTACATTCTCTAAACACGTCCAAACACGAACTTGATTATCCAAGATGGTCGATCGTCGCAGTGAGGGACGACACAGTCCCGATATTATTCTGTCAAGTTACAAGGAGTGTCTCTTTAGGATGTTCATGGTAAAGTGAGCATTTTTGATCTTCTAGTTACTTTTTCCTTTCAGCAGTTTTTTATGCTGTAACAATTTTTTTTTTATAAATATTGCCATGCACACCACAGTGTGTATATTCCACTGCACTCGGAAGTCAACATCTAAAGCTATAATAAAATCGATTTATTGACTATTAATACAAATGAGAGGGCTTTCAAAAGCGAAAGTGCTCACTTTAACGTGATTAGCTTATAGGTGTGAGTATTTATTTGGTGTCCCAGGAAAACCACAGTCGTGTCTAAAAGGAAAAGACTCAGTAGAGGTGGTGGGGCACTGAAGGCTGCATTAGGTATAGTCAATGTTGCCAGGTCAACTTCTATGCTAGCTGGAAGAATTACATACATATCGAGCCTATTTCACTCCCTAACATATCAGACTATAAGCTCGAAAAGGCAAAACACCAATAACCCGTAGTTTTAAGTCACAACCGATCGTAGACTCGATAATTCAGTGTTTGGTAGGCAATATTGTTAAAAAAAAAAGCCATCACATCAACTTGTATCTCTCACGTTCATCAAACCTCAGCTTCATCAAATTCACACAATTTGTCAACTTGATGTGGTGGTTATTTTAACTATACTAATAGAATAACTTAAGTGCTCTTCGTTGATACCTATGAAACGATTTTAAGACACAGACGTATCTTAAATTTTGCATGAGACTGATTAACTGAACAATAATAGTTTCAGTCTTAAATTCTTTTCTAAAGAGAAAATAGAATTTTGTTGACTCTTTGCAACATATTCTCTATTCAAAATAAATTCTAATGGGAATAATGGTAGTTGTGTAGATACATATTCAACTTAAGCGTCTGTATACTTTTATCACTTTTGTTTCTGACTTTGTCTGAATAATTCACGTTATGATTTTTATTTTAATACCATTAGTGCTAGAAACCGACAAGAGAAATATTCCACCCTGTAAGCTTATTTATCCGAACTTCTTTGGCTAATGATTGCTGTATTGTAAACACGAGTTTTCCACGATATGATGGTAAAGAAGGTGGGCATTTCGACGGAATTTAGCTAACTAATTCAATGTAGTATTGTATTTAAAATGACTTTCAATATTATGACTGTGTGGCTTGTGATGCCATGAAATGTTGTGTCGTCTTGTTTTTTTCTTTTTTTTTAACATTAATCGGTTGCTGACATGAATTACTCGTTCTGAGTAGAACGACTCGATTTTGAGTAATACACTTCATCAGTGTTTTGAAAATCCATACCAGTTTGGTTTGACCAAATATATTTAATAAAAGCCTTGTAAAGCTTATCTTACCTGACCATGTTTGCGTGTTTCAAAACAAATGATTCAATCAATTATCTATCCAAAAAAATGTTTTAAAAAATTTACCTGTGTCGTTTGTTTGTGACCGACTTATGTGACGTACCTCATGGACACTATGTTTGAAGTTGTGTCTAATGTAAAGAAGATTTGCACTAGTTATATTGGATTTGGATTGGAAAGGGCTTATTAATGTCCTCCAGCGTTACTCCTGAAGGCTTATCAGGGGACGGCTTAGAACCCAACTTATGACCTAACTTAAACTATCGCCCAAGCCTTACATAGGATTCGAACCCAGAACCTCCTGCACCCCAGACCGGCGGCGCACCAACCAACTGCGCAACGGGAGGTCGGCTCACTAGTACAGAGTTTGTGGTTTTGATCTGTGCGCAGAACGAAACAAGGATATAGCCAATCGAGTCTCGTAAATGTGGATGGAACCATTTTTGTTGATGACGCCACTTGTCTTCGCAATTAGACGCTGGCAATAATTAGAATCTCGAAACACGTTGTTCAATTGCTCGTATTTCTAAGCCAGCGTTGCGTCGATAAAACCGCACTTCCAGACGTAAAATTAGTTAGCTTTAGCAACTGTCGTATTACACTACTCACAAAAAGTTTAGCATATTCCCTGCTGGGATCCGAAGAATGAACTGGCTATCTTATTCAGCTGACATTAACTGCATTGAGAATGTGTGGTCCTTCTTTAAACGAGAGATTTCAAACCATGCACAACCACCAATAACCATTTAGGCAGTAAAAACAGCCGCAAACAGGAGATGCTTAATTATCTTGTTTTTGGCATGACTCGTCTGATACAAGCATGTTTGACGTTTGTCAATGCTTCAGAGAATACCTTTATTTTATATTGAAACTTTGGAGATTCCTTTGTTTACGTTGTTTTTTAGTTTATGCCTGTTTTGTATTTCATACTGGGATAATGTAAACGAGTATTGTGTTTTTTTCCACGTTATGTGCTATTAGGAGTCCAACATGACAAGTAAACTACTTTAATTCAATATAAAATCCTGGATTCTGATATATGCTAAACTTTTTGTGAGCAGTATATTTTACCTGCTACTAAATGGGAGAATATTTTCGCGGGAGGTTCGCAGTACAAGAATACTGAGGGTTAATCGTGGTGTGTACTGCTAACTCCAGCCACAAATGCCAACAAAATGGCCTCAGCGGCTAAAAATATGGCAGAAAGTCCGTCCACAATCCACTCCTAGAGACTAACTTGTCAGATGGCCGCTTTACCAATAGGGAGGTATTCAATAACGTGCAATAGCCAATCATACGTAAGGCCCGTTTCCACAGTTTCGCGTGGCCAATGAGCGACCGAGTTCACCTACATCAAAGGCACCGCTAAACCATTTCGCTTTTGTATGTTTATTTATTCTGTGGCACTGGCCAAGCCATATAGCGGGGATCATGTGAGTGAAAAGAATGTATGTATCAATCCAGTGATAAATTGTACTCTGTTTTGTTGCCTAAGGCGCCCTCGAATATTTGTATGCTGTGCAGAATCTCAAATAAAAAGTACTGTTAAGTGATATTTTGGCACTTCAAACCAATGGGAAAATGTTTAAATACACAAATGTTATTTATAAACAGTATTTTACATATAATAATTTCTTTTTCATTTCTTTGTTTGATTTGTAACATCATCAGTATTAATTTTAACAAAGAAAAAACCAATCATTTAAAAATAAAAAAATAAAAATTATAATATACACTTAAGAGCCAAAAAAACTGGTATAGGCGTGCGTATGCAAATAACAGAGGTATGGAACCAATCAGAGTAACGCGATGTGGTCGGCTGCTCTATCGGTTACTGCTGCTACAATGGCAGGTTATCAAGATTTAAGTGAGTTTGAACGTGGTGTTATGGTCGGCGCACGAGAGATGGGACATAGCATATCCGAGGTAGCGATAACATTTGGATGTTTGCGTACGACCATTTTACGAGTGTACCTTGAATATCTGGAATCAGGTAAAACATCACATCTTCGACATCGCTGCGGCCGGAAAAAGATCGTGAAAGAACGGGACAAACGACGACTGACGAGAATCATTAAACGTGACAGACGTGCAACCATTTCTCAGGTTGGCGCATATTGGATTTGTGGACTGCCCTGCAGGATTCATGGCGTGAATTGCCTCCTGCATATCTTCAGACATTAGACTAGTCCATGCCACGTCGTCTTGCGGCACTTTTGCGTACTCGGGGGGCCCTACACGATATTAGGCAGGTGTACCAGTTTTTTTTTTTTTTGGCTCTTCAGTGTATATTTACGTGATTTGTCTTTTATTGTATTCAAAGTGGCAATATAAAAAATAATTTTTAACAATTAAAAAAAATAATAGATTGGTGAAGTTTTCATATGTGTTATATAGTAAATCTTTGGGAAGAAATCTTGTTTAATTTTTGTTCATCAGTATTTGTTTGCTGATTGTTTTAATGAATTCCGCCTTCCCCCTCATTCATAATTTTTTACCCGTTCAGTCACGAATAAATTTACGCCCTAGAGTGTAGCAATTGTAAGACTTTTTTGGTGTGCACTGTACCTGTGTAAAGTGTGCATCTCGCAGACCAATAAATAACGTGCTGCGTGTTTGCCGACGTCAGGATTTACCTTTCACAAATGAGAGATGCAGAAACTTCAACAAGTCAGATACCTCACAAGGAAGGCGCTCAGTACACCGGATACTGATTCCATGTCGTGTACAGTGCCAACCACAAATACCCATAATTTGCAACATGTCATCATCGTGGACACGTGGACTGGACGCTTAAAGAATGGCGTATAATTAAGGCATTGACTAAACATTTCTAATTTTGAATATGTTCGCAGTCTCCTAGAGTGAATTTGAACAGTTTATGAAAGTTCATTTCGGAAGCCTGCGCCGCGTCCCCGCCGGCCATGACGGTTGCGTCGTTTGAATGCGAAACGTGCGCGATGCCCGAGGAAGCAGTGCGAACAAAGAGCGTGGAGTTGAAAAGTCGCTGGTCAAAGCCACGTGGCTTGATTACCGCAGCGCTGCGAGGGAGTGTGGGACGAGCGGTAGTTCAACTACTGCCTCTGGCAGCCACGAAATGAATGTAACTGCGAGTGGGTTTATGACTGCATGCTGAATAAACATGAAACGTAATGTCAAAGCGAAAGTGAAACTGTGTACATATCGCGATTTAAGCAGAGCGTTTCGTTTCTTTACGAAAAAACAGTTTTTAAATTTTGCTTGTAAAATTGTTTGCGTTTTACTTTACCCACACAATTCTGTAAACGGTTTCGCTTACTACAGATTTCTAATGTGAAAATAAGTTTTTTTAAGCGTCTGTGTAAATATAGTACACTATCTTATGTATGAAAATGGTAAAATTCACATTAATAATATAAATATTATTTAAAGCACACACTGGAATTCTGGAAACAAATTTTTTTTATTTACAAAATTTTATTAATTAGTCTCTGAAAGCTGCTAGTTCACTTTTAAGGATTCGTTGGAATATTTACATTCCAAAATTGTTCGTTATGTATTATAAATGTTTTTAAACGTCCCGGCCACTTATGAATTAATTGCATACGAAACATTCACAAAAACTGAGTGGAAAACTTTCGAACAAAAAAACTACATTATTTTTAAACGTGTGATAATCTTATGTATCAAACACAAACGATAATGGGAAATTTGATAGTTGTAGCCTCAAAGAATATTATAAATACTTACATCTTTCTTGTGTTAAGTTGTAGATTTCGTTCACAAGTACACAGATTCTGAAATCATTATCACTGCTGTGCTATCATATTTAGGTCAATATTCCTACAATTTTTGAAAACAGTTGACGATAGCTCAATATTAGCAGCTGTTTCAGCTACTGCCTCCACTTTTAATACTGTTTGATGACAAGAGAAGTATATGGGATCAGTCTCCTTGAATATGATTACGTATACTGTAAGAGGACGTGGACTTTCTAATATAAATTTGTAATAATTAAATTTTAGTAAGTTTTAATTTTTCAAAAAACAAGGTTATCTTTCTCTTTAAAAAAAACTCTTCGAGTACTTTTCTTTGGCCCTAATAAAAAAAACTTTTTACGTGATTATTTATTTGGATTATTATCTCTTATAATCTGTAGTTCAGCTCCAAGAACAGTCGTCGTTATTTCCATTGCCCTATTCTTCACTTTCCACCGCTGTATTATTCCTTGTTCCCATTTTGCATACAACATATTTTTAAAACGTGGTGTCAAAATTCGGCCGGATATTCCGGGTGGTAAAAAAACGAATGATGTAGGCTTTTATAACCCATTGCCCACCACAAAAAGTACGGACAGTAGAGAGGGTAAAAAGTGTAGGTAAAGATACACTTTATTTGATACCATTTGAAAACGCCTTACAGGACATACATTGTATTTTGAACATTAATAGGTTAATTTTTGATCACCAAGAAGGTAAGAATAGGGAACGAGTTACTCATCCCCATCATGAAATAATAGGGTTTGTATTGTCACATAGTGTGTTCAAACAATGAAACACAGGGTCACAATACAGAACAAAGGATCTCTTGGTGCAACTACCTCCCTCGACTATAGTCTAATCGCTTTTTGAATCGAACCTTTGAAAAATCTCCCCATGTATAGTGAATTTGGTTGTTTCATAATCACGCCATGTTTCTCAAGCTTTTTATACTTCTGCTCATAAAAGTACCATATTTTTCATTAAATTTGAAATTTTATTTTTATTTTATTTATAAATTATAAACATTTCCTTTATAATTAATATGAATAAAAACAGTGAGAAAATAGGCGTGTTTGTAATGCCTAGTAAGAAATAGTTCTTACGTAAAATATAATTACACTGTGTGCGCATGAATAAGATTCGTTGCCTTTTTGGTGTAATTTTCCAGACTTAGTCAAGCTTTGTTTGCTCGAGGTGGATGGATATCCTGGAAGTAGAACTTCAGGAAAGTGTGGAGTAACAGTGAATGAACCATAACAATTGAGCACAGTGAAGTGGCGTCGTGTGTGAGGCGATTTCTTCCCCAGCCAGCGACAGTTTGCTCTGTTTTATTGGGGAGGGGGGTTTGTAGTGTTTATATTGGAATGGGGATGCTCATGGAGTAGACTACAGTCCCCACTAGACGAAATAGCTACGTTAATGCTGTTGCTCTGCCTTATTTGCGAAATAAATATGACAACCCAGCCAGCCATGTGTGATATCTTAAATAATATGTATCGATAATTTCATTTTACATGTACATGTTTGGGAAAACATTTTAATATATTTCAGTGTAATATTTTAATAATATATTAATCGTTGTTTCAATTTTATAATCAATTAAGTTTGAACCAAAGCAGTTAAGAAAAAGAAATGTTTTTCATATCTTATAAATATATTTAGTAATCATCTTAATTTTTTAAAGATTTTTCGTGCTAACTATATTGGAAATTTTTATGACTTTGTAAGCCTTTTCAAGGAAAAAGAAAAAGAATTTCAAACGTACCATAAAATAAAATAGGTTTTGCTTGGTTCGAAGACTGTCACTTTTTATTTGCTTAACCGATTGTAATGATGTCACTTCAGTGGTTTTTTGAATGATGAGTGAGAGCACATTTTGGGCGCCTTGTGTGGAGTACAGTACGGTTGCCCTCAGAACCTTCA
Organism: Clitarchus hookeri; assembly: GCA_002778355.1. Taxonomy (NCBI): domain Eukaryota; kingdom Metazoa; phylum Arthropoda; class Insecta; order Phasmatodea; family Phasmatidae; genus Clitarchus; species Clitarchus hookeri. Next base: position 65,536 of record NQII01005546.1, read on the forward strand.
TGTGTAAGTCCTCAGGAAATCCTGGTCTCTTCCACAAAGTATTCAGTGTAAGTATCCTTTGTTCATAAACTACTTTCTTTTATTAAAATTTCGTATACTTATACAAATTAATTCACTGAAATAGTTCATAGTTTGCAAAAAATATTTAACGAAATTCCATTCCCTACTAATTTTTGCCGTTATTTAATTATTGTATGGCGATCACGTATCTGTTTTCAGTGGTTTTAATTAAGAAGTTAGTTTGTTTTATTTTCCACACAATAAAGGTTTTACCTACCAAGATGTTCAACAGTTACATTCTTGTGTAAATGCATCCCGGATAACATCCTTTGTCGTCACTGTCAAAATTTTTCTTCCTTGAAAATTCAGATATAAAAAATTCTGAGACCATGGAACTTTAAAGATTTGTGACCTAATACATTGTGATGCATTTAGATCAATACTCTAGATGGGAAATATAAAGAATATCTTAGCATGACAGTACACACGTTATACCCTTTATCCCTCACTTAAACGAGAAAAGAATGTGATGGGCGAAATAAGATAATCACCGTCAAACCTTTTTAAACTGCTCGGTGTCATCAATAGTGCAAGCTTTATACACCCAACTTAAGTAACACATAATTAGATTAAAGTATGTTTCTAGATATACTTCTTTTCAAGAGCCAGGAGATCCTTAGATTGTCTGGCTACCTATATTAGTTTGTCCATTTAACATTACCCAGGGTGCAGCACGAGGAGGCGGACTAACTTGGCACCCCAGTAAGTTTGCTAGTTCAATAAGAAAATATTTGATACATTTTTATTAGTTCTAATCACACACATAATAATATATTATAGTGTTTGCAAGTAATAAAGAAATGATACATCTCAATATATCAAGAAACATTTGGAGCAAAATAGAAGGAATACGAATGATATTATAATTGGAAGCATTAAAGACTCGCCATTTATTATCAAAACAGTACTAATAAAATAATAATAGCAATAAAGGTTACGACTGAGGAATTTTACTGTGGTGCAGATGTAGTTAAATATTTCTTAATTCACGAAATGCAGTACGAGAGCCATGCCGAGTGTGTAATCTCCCGATGGATCCCTCGGCGGAGTAATACCGCAAACGTAAATAGATAACGCTGCTGTATCCCTACTAGGCGTGCGGTGTGTAAGAAGAGGCGGCAACGTTAAAAAGTTTTCACCAACGCAGGCAGTTAGTGAATCACCTCTTTTCTCATAACCTGCAGTCGGGGGGTTAGCCTATGCAAGCTTCGAGACTGGCTAGCTACCCACCGCTTCATATTCTAACGGACGGGGCAGTGCGGCGATGCTGCACTGCGGGTTTCACGTATGCGTACTCATAGCCTGTTGTCTGTTTTCGTGTAATCAGCGGTCAATCAATTGGCCAAACATGCCCGCGGTCAGCGAATGAATTCCGTACAGGGTTGGAAATTACTCCCGCACTAACGATATAATTTCAATAATCGATGAATTGAAGGGGGAGGCTACAGAGAATGAGTCGATTTCGAATCACCAATGAACTGCACACATCTGCAAGACGTAACTACCGCCGCAGCAAGGTCGTGATATGTGGGATGAACGACCTGGTTTAAGGTGACTCAGTGGAGATGATACCTTATGCTTGGGTCAATAAGGGCAACAAATACTTTTGGCCGTCATCAATGTATGGAGAAAATTCGCCTGGGCCAGGCCTGTCAAGTCGAAGAATGCCCATGATGTCACCGAGGTCGTGTCAGATGTATTGCGCGAAGGATGCATCCCGACTAATCTGCAAACCGACCATGGCAATGAATTCTGCAATGCGAAGTTCAAGGCACTCATGAAGAAACATAACATAGATGATTATTCCATGTACAAAAATTTCAAAGCTTCAATTGTAGAGAGGTTCAACAGGACTCTGAGTAGCAAGATGTGGAGGTATTTCGCTACGAATGGCAACTACATGTGTTTGGATATACTCCCAAAACTCGTTCCCGAGTACAATTATACCGTTCACCCTATCACTCGCATGAAGCCCGAAAATGTGAAAGATGACTCCATGCTTAGATCAATGTACACTGACGGGAAAAGGAGGGACCCACAGAAGCCTGAAGCCAAGGTTGGCGACCTGGTGCACATCGCCAAACAGAAAGGAATCTTCGAGAAAGGGTTCACTGCCAAATGGAGTGATGAACTCTTTCGTGTGCGACGTACAAGTATACGCAACTAGGCTCCAAGAACCTGCTTTCTCGAGGATCTGAATAATGTTCCCATCCGTGGTGGTTTCTACACAGAGGAAATGCTGACTACAAAGTTTCCAGATGTGTGTTTGGTCGAGAAGGTGCTGAAATGGCATTATGGTCAGTCGTGTGTCTAGTGATTTGATTTTCCAGCCTGCTACAATTCCTGTGTCGACGATTCGGACATCGAGTGGTGAACACAGAAGATTGTAATTAATAAAACTGTGTTTATCTGTTTTCTCATTTTCTGCATTATAAAATATAGAAAAAAATAGTTTTTAAAAACCCTCCTCTTTATATAATAATTACGTTTAATACAAATACTTATGTTGTATAATAAAAACATTTAATTAAATAGAGTGTTTTACGTAATTCGCCTGAATGGTCCTTGTCACCATTCGGTACAGGACGAAAGCCGACAGTATAATCGAGAAATTAATGCCACCTATGTTTTGTAAATGTAAATCGAGTACGAAGGGCACTGGCAGCACCACCTAATATTTTAAAAACGTAAAAAATATGGCTGCCACCTAGTGGCTAAATCGACAGCTCGCCTGGTGGTTATATCGATTATAAATACACTAGTGACACATAGGTGATGTAAGAATAAATTTATTAAATCCAATATGGCGGCCTTGGCCTTAATAAACAACTGTAAAACGAAAAAACACCAAGATGGCTGCATTCGATGGAATGAGTAAAGAAAGATACAGGAAGTGTAAGTGGGTAAGGGAATGTTAAGGCAATGTGATTGATTGGAGGGGAATCATTCGTCTGCTGGACATGGTACTGGGAAAACCTCCGAAAATATAACTTTTATAAATACATATTTAATAATATTTTTAATAAATTTTAAATAATATTTTATAAAACATTTTTTTAATTTTTAATATTTCTTACTAAGAATTTTTTTAATTATATTATTATAAATTTTTTATAATAAATATTGAAATCATATTAATTTTTTTATAATATTTTTTTGTAAAATTTTATACGTTTTTTAGAATATTTTTTTTACGCTGAAATGTTACCAGGGTCAAGACCATCGACATAAAATATGGTGAGCAAGATGGTTTCTGGGGGACCGGAATGACATAGCCTGAACAGCTCCGACGCTCCGCGCCAGAAGTATATGGCCCCGAGTCATATTTTTCTTTCTACTTCTTAATTTTCTGCCTTGGCCTATGACAGGTGAACTTCACTACAAGTGCTGGCAAAAAGTGGGAATTCAGGTTCTTAATGGCAGAGTTCTTTTTGTGTATGATCTAAGAAACACAGTAGGTATTACAGCAGAATCTTATACTGTATCAAACTCGGAAAAATGTATATCGATACCCATACTTTTAACTGTGCGAGTGGTAATTCTATGGACACGCGTTTTACCTAGAAACCAAGCAAATGCGAAGATAGCACAAGTCACACAATGTGCTTTAAGTCAGAATCAGTTTTATCAATCAGTGAAAATCACTCATAAAACAGATGCTTACTAGTGAAGGAAACGACTAAACATGGATCACCACGCCTTGGGAAAATGGGATTGAACGGAAACATCCATTCAGTAAATGAAAATTCAGTTATCTGTGATGACTAGAAAAATTTCCGGTGGTTTCTAGTGGGGTATTTTTCGATGTTTGTAATGATGCGGAGCTACTTGAGCTATTTCAGGTTTAGAGAGGATTTTGACGGAAGACAAAAATACATGACTCCCCTACAGAAGATAGAGAGCCTGTAATTACTTACTGGAGCAGGCGGCGACACAAGATGTGAGGCATGTAAGGGCGTGGATGATAACTTTGCCAGTCACAAACAGTGAGCGAATAAGCATCTACCTGTAGTACATGATTCGAGCATTTTCAGCGCCCTCTCACTAATAATACGTGCACAAAAATGCATTATGCCGTCGGCCTGCTGCTCTTCAATCCACGGCTAAAGTCTCTTCAGCAGCATACAATCTTCACATCGGAATTCATCTCTGCCCGCAGAACATGGAGAGTTCCAACTATATACTATATTATATCGTGTCATTCGTTGTCAATGGTGTAATTTAAGCCAAATTTGCTCACATCAGATGTTTAATTACAAATACCATTACCAATCTAATATTACCTATGCAGATTGAGTTTCTAGGACATTCTTGATGTGGGTAACATATACGTTCCAAAACTTATTGGGTGTTATATTCAGATGTCTGTAATGTTTAACGATCTGCCAAATTCAAAGTTGTGATCTGACATAAATAAATTTATAATACAAACTGCAAGAAAATCCTTAATATTATAACTAAAGGCCATATAATTAAAATTCCAAATAAGTTAGAAGATTATTTGGTGTATGTTTTGGTTTCACGTAAAATTATCTATTTGGTGGTAATCGACAAAGTATAGGTAAATTTTTTGACTCTATAGACGGGGAGTTTTATTAATGAACAAAGTTAATATTGAGATAAATTTATTTCTTAAGATATGGTTTTGAACTACAAAAAAATAGCAAATAGGGCCCAACACTGATTTATAGAAAAATTATTTATCTATCGTTTTCAGAACTAGCGCACTATACAACAGTGTGGTTAATATTATTTTAAAATACATATTTCATAAAATTACATCAAAAGAGTCCTTGAAGTAAATTTTCAAATATTAATATGGGTCATTTTAAATTAACTATTGTTTATTAATGCGAATGCAACTTCTAAGTCATCAGTTAGAAGATCATTGGCCAGTTTTCGTTGTTAAGTATTACATTAACGAATTGACAATGTTAAGCCGACAGTAACAACTCACTTCGAGTCTGGTGACTTTTAAGAAAAATGTATTATCATCTTAGAGTATATACTAAAATATTTTATGTATTAAAATCATGGTAAGGGTTAATAGAAAGTACTGTGTGGGTCTGAGCTATCCGACATTTGGAAGGAACGCAGAATATGATGGCATGTGCCACCTCTCAGATCACCACTTTTCACCACGCAGCACACAGACAGGAGAAGTAACAGTGTTGAAAAGAATACTATAACAAGCTCCCTGGGGAGTATCCGAGTTCGTGAGGAATATAGTTCTCAATAAAAATATACTACCTGTATTTCATTTTGAATTTATTTATTATGTTATAAAATACACGCAGCTATTATTTACATTATTTAACTACCAATATCCACTATAAACTCTTGTTACACTCAATGTGCGCAATATTATTGTCAATTCCAATTCTTACTAAAATCCTTATCGTTGCCTCTATACTGGTTACAATCACAAAATTCGCAATTTTCAATCTGATTATTGTAATCTTTCCAAATGTCTGTCACTCACGCATCCAGTTCGATAGTCCCGTCTGTCAGTCTCACACTTCACTGTACCGATGCTCGCAGTCCGCAGACTTCACTCCTGCTGGTAACTCAAGTCGCCACTCGTTGCCTCGGTGGATTATCGCTCCGTTGTCTTCGCACACCTGGCTCTTAGGGCCGTACGATGATCAAAACACTAGACTCTTGGTTCGGGGGCCTGTCGCTGTTTAAATAGACTCGCTGGCCAGTTCCAGAATTTTCCTCGGACCCGGAGTCTCGCTGATAGTCTAAGGCTATGACTAGAACGTTCTCGCAACTATAACCTGTCATTCAAACTCCTCAAGAGCAGAGAGCGGTACGAGTCCAGATAAGCTTATCGCAGCGGCGGCGAGCGTGGTGGCATGCCTTTGTAAATATCCACGCACTCCTCGGGTTACCAGTAATGCCCTTCACACACTGCTTCGCACGTTCAAGCGGGACGGGGAAAGGGATGCGATGCAGATCGGCAACATGTAACAGTACTCTACTTCATTTCAACATACTGTGCAAAGTCTTGCTCCTCAGAACCAAGACTCCTTGTCTGTATAAAATTTCACTACCAGCTGCTGAACTCTTCTTATCAGTGCTAATGCCATTGATACGGCTTCTAATTGGTGATAATATTCACTTTGTCAGGAATAATACGGTTTTTTACCAGTTCTCTTTCCTTTACTTTCTACGCGTACACAATACCCTTCCTTCCCAGTCTTGTTTAGTTACTGACCAAACAGCAGATTGTGTAAGTTCCTTGGGCATATTAACTAACATGTCACCAGTCACGTTTATTTCTCTAACTTATCACTTTATTTTCACCCATGCAAACCCGGTCACTTTAAGGTCGCACGCGTGTGGAGATAGACTGAAAACTGAGTAACCATGAGGAGTTAGGTGTGTGCACAAGTCCAATTTATGCAGTGATACGTCTCAATTTACAGCTTTCTTGTGTAGTAAGTAATGTTAAAAGGCATCCGAAAATGGAGCCATGTCGTTTTTGCTAATTAGAACACATGAACCCTAAAATGCTATACGAAACTGTAGTATAACATTTCTAACTACGTAATTTGTTTGCGGTTATATTTTTCAAGATTACTTGTAGAATCGGGTTTCCTCCAGTGTAAGTACGTTTCTGTTCCGTGAATTTTTTCATTGCTGTATGTTCGGCTTATTCTAATTCACACTTTCGTCATTCTACGTAAACAGAGTTGCATTTCAGTAAAGTGGCGACTTTAAATTTTAAACTGTTGAATATATTAAACGACCACTTATACTGTTTCGGGTGATTCGGATGTTATAATTTTCTAAAATCCGTATTATCTCGTCTTTATAGCGCCACATAATTCATTAATAAAACATAGGTGTTTTGAAACCATTATACTAATCACCGTAGTCATAGTCAGTATTTGTTCTCATTTCTGAGAAAGTTACGAGCAGGTGAAATAAAACAAATGAGAACTTTAATATTTTCAAGATAAGCAGCTGTTATTATAATTTTGAGCATTGGAATTCTGCAATGAAATAATTGATGTGAAAATTTACTCCACAAAGAAAGGAAATATTTTATAAAAGTGTGAAATACATCCTATATAAAAAAATCTGAAGTCTCAAAAAAAAACGGAATTAATGCAAGTTTCAGCTTCGAAGCTTTAATACTCAGTTGGTACTCCTGAAAATCATGAGGACTCGTTTACTTAGTGAATTTTCCCTCAATTGCCTGCCCGACCCAGCACGCAACACGCGGTATTCCAATATATAACTCTCTCTCTCTCTTACACAAACGCCGAAGGCGAGTTTTCTATAGACATCGTGCCGTTCGCGGGCGGTATATCAAAGATATTGGTTTTGATGTCAATATCTAGTTTCCAGCAACTGCACTGATGGCAACCACGTGCGCGCATCAGACAGCAGATGCCCCCACATATTATGACGAAAATTGCTGAGTGCTGTACGGCGTTAAAAGATAAATGTGTTTCGAAAATTCCGCGCAGAAAAAAAAGGCAGCACAGGCTCTTTTGGAAGCCGCGATGCGTTAAGATAAATGCTCGACAGCTGACTGGGATGCTAAACGGGTCACTCGAATTGATTCTTCTCTTGAGAGTGTCGTTATAAAAAATGACCTCAGATCATTAGGTTAAATTTGTTACTAAAATATGTAAAACGTTTACTTATTAGTTGACCGTCTTTAAACTATAAACATTTTTCATTGACTTTGTAATTAACGTGCATGTTAAAATTTATGATTTTATTTGTATTAGTGTCTAAATTCTCATGGGTGCTTAAGTTTAAACGATAATCTAAAAATTACGCAAAATTACTACAAGGATTCGATTTCCTTTATATATTAAAATACACTGATGGTCATTAAAATTGCAACGCCAAGAAGGAAGTGAACTATCACAACCACATTCATTAGACTGAATGCCTGTGATAACACTTGTAGCTTGGTATGACGTACAGAAATAGGGAAATCAGTATTATGTGGTCTCTTTACGGGTGGCACTAAATGGTGCCCTAAGACGCGGCATTGAGAGGAAGATACTTTGGATGTCCATCTGGGATAACTGCGCTCATGCTGCTTCAATGCGAGCCCAAAGTTAATCCGCTGGGTCCGCGGACATCCTGTGGTAGGACAGTCGTCGCGCAACCATAGACCACAGGTTCTGCATGGTGAACGTGCAGGCCAAGAAAGCAGTGTTCCGTGGCGTTCATCCTGGAACAGCCGGAAGATGTGTGCCACACGCGGTCGTGCATTGTCCTGTTGGTTGCAAATCCCCAGGTGTGTTCTAAACACAGGAGAACAAAAACAGGCTCCAGCTGTTGCTGGACAATACACCAGCGATGGTTTCCAGGCGTGAGCGGGACTGGAATCCGATCGCACCCCATAACATAACTCCATATGCTGGCCTGGTATGACGGTGCATGATGCATGACTCGGTCAAGCGTGTGCCAAAGCCCCCGACAGGCACGGATGCGACAATCGTAGTACTGCAAGCAGAATCGGGATTCGGCGGACAAGACGATGGCGTGCCATTCGTCTCTCCAGGCCTGACGTTGCTTACTCGGGCACCTGCGGTGAGCAGTCAGTGGAAGCCACAGTGAAGGGCGCCTGCGGAAGAAGCCCTGACTTTGCATGTTGATGCGAAGCATGCCTCAACTCCTGAGTGACGTTCGATGTGGATGTACGGGTCCGTAATCGCCATGCGCCGTGCCTTTCCTCACGCTCGTTGGTGCAGGGCCGTTGTCTTCCTGCACCTCACTCAGTCCGTCCATCCTCGAGTCCCTGGATCCCATATCCGCTTCACTGTGGTCGCATTTCTTCAAACTCGAGAACCAATTTCAGGTAGCATAATCCATAATCCCAGTAGACCACGATTCTCCCGCTCGTTACAGGCGGAAACCTGCTCATGGTTGGCTTGTTCTTCGAAGCGGAATGTTCGCTTCGCTTTATTTAAACACAAGCGGCGGGGAAATACAATGCCAATGCCTCTCAACTGCTCCCCGACCTTCACTTATATACCGCTTATTAGTGTCGCCATTAGCGCACATGCGTCATATTTTCGCCTCTATTCAACGTAATAGAGCCTGAGGGTTTAATCCGTAGGTACACAATTCATTTCATGCATATTTATGTTAACACTTTCCACGCTTTAACATTTAACTGGTATAAACACTAAACATTCAAGTCAGAAATGCGTTTTAGTTTCATCTTCATATATATATATGTGTGTAATTTCAACACGCCTATAGACATACGGTGGTGTGCAAATTTTGCATTCAATACATCCTATTTTATAAATTGTGCATTTGTACTCCCATGCTACTAATCACGCTCTCTTAATACACGTATGCACTGATGTGGAAAGTTTGCGAACAATTCATTAGCGTGTATTTACACTGGCCCCTCAGGAACGAATCATCAGGCGGTCACCAAGCAACGCATTCTGGTTTCCACATTAGCGCGTCGAAGTTGCCCCCATTTTCGTGGGCTGGAATGTTAAATGTTGCACATCGAGGTTGCTCGCGACCACAAATTACTGCTTTCAGCAAGCCAGATAGTGCTTCGTGAGAGCAAAGCGCGCCGAAATTACTGCTGAACCATATGTCAGGCCTTTAATTTGTGCCCTACGCCATGTTCAGTGGCCTAAACGTAGCTAATTCCCTTCCACGTATGGTTTAAAAGTTCGAAATGTCACTATAGAGTGAAGTTTATAAGCAATGTATTCTTTATCCGTGGCTTTATTTGGGAGGGTGGGTGGAGATTGTGTATCATAATAGATGTTGAGAGTTGTTAAGAGAATTGAGCGGCTCTTAACCACGAGGTCTAGAGAGCCGATGAGGGTGAAATGAGTTGAGAACGGAGAAGGGAAAAAGTAGAACCCCGAGAAAACCCGCCGACCAGCGACAAAATCCGGCACGATTCCCACTTGCGAAAATCCGGAGTGACCCAGCCGGGGATTGAGCCCGGTTCGCCTAGGTGGCAGACGAGCAGTCTAACCGCTCAGTCACCGCGGCCCCTATCATAATAGTGACTTGACCATTTATAATGCTAGTGTTTCTGATTACGGTGATGTAAACACACTAACTCTCATAGACGTGCACACTGGCTGCGACAGACGTGGTGGCAATTGTTTTAACGGTGTTACGGAGGTTTGTTGGGCAGTGTTCATTTTGAAAATTTTTCACCGACAATGAGATACCAGGAAGCCAATATCCCTATATTTGGCAGTCCTAAAGGGGCCGGTAGACGTTCTACATAGATAAGAAAACTCTAAATCTGAAAAAGTTTCACGATAGTACGAGAAAGTTGGGTAAGGGAAATCATGATTATTTTTCTGCATCGGATAGTGTGGGAGGAAATCCATATATGCTGTTCACGGTAAAATGAGCACTTTTTAAGCCATAGTTACTTTTTCCTTTAAATCATTTCATATCCTTTAGCTGCCTTTTTTATAAGTTTTGCAATGTAAGTAATAAAGACAGTGTGTATATTCCACAGCACGAGGAAGTTAACGTCTAAGGCCAAAATAAAATGTATGTATTATCTACTAGCTGTGCCCACGGCTCCGCTCGCATGAACTCCGGAATTATTGTTTAGATTTTTTAAATAAGGTCCCCCCCCCTTCTTCACAATCCACCCACGACGCTTCCACCCGCCGCCACCATTGGTGCAAGAAATTACGTCGATATGTTGCTAGGTTGCGACGTTGCATTGTTATTGCGTTTGTGTACTTTTTCATTTTCCAATAAGAATTTCCCCAAGGGAATGAGAAGTTTTATCGTGGTAAAAAGTAGCCGATACCACTTCCCGGCCCTCCAACTATCTCTGTGCAAATATTGACGTCGATCCGTTTCTCCGTTGCGACGTGGAAGAAGAACAAACAAACAAACACACTTTCGCATTTATGTAATAGTTAGGCTGTATATAGCAAGGATCGATACATTTTTCAGTTGCATATCAATCGAGAAGTTATTTTCCATATCGATACCTATCGATATATCGATAAGTATCGACATATCTATAAGTATAAATATATCGATTATTCGAGCATTGATGCAGCACTGTACCCCGAGTGCTAATTTTACTAAAAAAAAAATATTTTAGGGAATAAGATATTTTTTCGGAATAAAAAGTAGCCTATGTAAATTTTTACGCATTACAGAAGTGCGTTCACAGATCTTTCGTGGTACGGCCTGAGCGAAGTAGAGCCGGGGCAAGCCAAAACATTCACGTTCGGGAGGACCGGGGTTCGAATCCCAGCCCGACCATCCTCATTTTGGCCCTCCATGATTTACCGAAATCGTTCCAGGTGAATAGAGACATGCGCCAAGTAAATTTCGTAATGAATGAGGGAAAAGTTTTAGCTCTGGTAAAAAATTCTTTTTAGTATTTCTGTGTTATATGTAAATATATGCTACCACGGAGTTTTTTTTTTAGGTCTTTTTATTATACATAATTCTTTACTACATGATATTGTTCCACCTTTAACGGTTTAGACAGCGCATTGCAAGAGAGCGTGCTGGTGGCAAACTTTTTTCTGACTTGATTCACTATTGTTATTGTTTGAAAATTTTTTGAGATATGTTCTTGCGATATAAGTGGCAAATGTCCCCTTTCAGCCCTCCAACTATTACTGTGCAAGAAATCACGTCAATCTGTTCCTTGGTTGCGACGTTACATTGTTGACGTTGCATTGTTATTCCGTTTGTGTACTTTTTTCATTTTCCAAAAAGAATTTTAGTAAGAAATTTAAATAAGATATTTTCTTGGGATAAAAAGTAGTCTATGTCACTTCTTGGTCCTCCCTCCAACTATCTTTGTGCAAAAAATCGCGTCGATCCGTTGCTCCGTTGCGACGTGAAAGAGGGACAAACATACATCCAGACACACTTTCGCATTTATGNTTCCAAATGAGAGGGCTTTCGAAAGTGCTCACTTCACCGTCATTAGTCTATAGTTACAATCCAGAAGAGCCTCGCGTTCCGATACAGGTTGCGACAAGGTTGTTGAGAATCTGATATTTCTAAGGGAAACCTTGGAAAATGTTTTTCTTCAAGAGTATAGATGACCGTGCCGTTACTAATGCAGTCCACTGCAGACCCCAGCCGTGCCCAGTCCCGTTAGTGTACCACTAAGTATCTCGTGTGCCACGATATCTGGCGCTATCAAGTCCCTGAGGCACTAAAAGTATTGAAAAATCTTCCCGGCCCTTCATTTCCGCTCCCCATAATATAAGATCTTTGATTATGTTAATAAGAGCGCAATAATTATGTTACTGGGAGAAATCAACAACTCATTTTAAAATTTTGCTGCACGGTAGGAGGACAGGAGTGTGTTATGGCAACTGACTGATTCCAATCTGGGTGTTTCAATATATCGTAGGCAAGAATATAGTGCTCTAGATTATTAGAGGAATAATTTGGGGTGATGGTGAAATTTTATTTTATGGAATTAATCAATTCACTTTCATTTACAATATTTATAATACAGGTTATTTGTTTCGTAGTTTTAGGAGTACTAAAAGTGTAATTATGTGTGTATACATGTATATTCCCACAGTATACAACGTGTATCTATAAATCACCGACAAACTCCGGAAGGTGTTTCCTTTACAAAACATTTTTTGTGTGTGTATATATATATATTTATTTATTCATATATTTATACACATAAAACATACAGGCTAATTCGTTTTCGTAAGGGTGTACACGCCCTTAAATGTGGAGGTCAAATCCGTGTCTATTGAAAATGAAACATTCAATAGCTGATATAAATCTCAAGACTTTCGTTGTAATGTGTTATCAAACAATGATCTTCAATCCATGATAATTTAGTTTACCGTTTTCAAACCCTTCCATGAGAAAATATGGGTTAGCACCGTTTTTGTGCATGAAAAAATGAGACCCTCCGGAATATGTGAGGATCTATCGGCTGACGTATGCAGTATGGTTAATTTAAAAGCAAATAAGTGCCTTCTGTTATTACGCTGCATTCCACGGTATCCGAAAAAATGGATGTTTAAGGTTTTAAACAATGAATGTTTTATACCTGCGACATAGGCAACACGCACGTTTTTCTGCACAAAACATTTACTATTTAGAAAATTAAAAATCCATTTCTCGAAAATTCCGCTCCGCTCCAACGGAGACAAGCCCTGTTTTATTTAAGGCAGTTAAACAAATCGGCTTCGTTCTGGAACAAACCAAAGGAAGTAGTCGCTGATTACGTGTGGACCACGCAAGTGAAACTGCAAACCTATTAAGAAGAGAAATATTTAACAAATTTGTTAATTATGACACTTTGATTTACTAAAAAAATAAACAGAAAACCAAATAAATAATTTTAGTGCTCACAAATGTTTACCGAATAGTGTTTATTCAACGTTAAGAAGTGGAACTATTTCCTCTGCGTCGTTGTCAACGTTACCGGGAGTGTATCCGTCAGTGTCTCAGTTGAAATACATGCAGGTAGGAGAGTGGCATTTTTTAAACTTTGATTTTAAAAATGCTTAGATAATAGCTAACAGCATACAACAACAACAGCCGTTGGAAACAAATACAGTGGATAAGAAGCCTTTAAAAACTAAAGATTTTTCAACGGCGTTGTGTAACTTACCACAATAATTCTTCGTAATATCACACTTATTTTAATGTTTTTCTCTGTTATAAACCTTTTAAACTACTTTTGCTTGTTTCGTTATTATTACGAGATATATTGTTGCCCGGAACCGTTAACTTTCGCTCTTACATCATTTCACCATTTTTTTTTCTAATATTCTAAAAATCGTTTCGGCACAAAAATTGTTCTGTTATTTTATAGGAATTGTAATCCTCCACAGTAAATTTTAAAATCATATTGCTATTTTTTTTCCATTTGTACTGAGCGTGCAACAATAAACTTGCCTTCATTTGTTTCCCTACATGTAGGATGCCTCCATCTATCCTTTGCGCCATATTTATGATGTAATACTCAAATCCCAACTTCCTCACTTTTATTATTAAAAATGCATTATCATACATCAAGGTTGTAAATATTCCCGTTAATGTAAAACGGTTATTTACTAGTCCCATTAGAAATTTTGTGTGTGTGTTGGTCACTACAGAGTACTACAAACCGAAGATTGTCATTTATACACCTCTTTGAAAAAAATATATCACCATACACAGAACATGTTTTTTAATTTCAATGACTTCATTTTAGGTTAAGCTCATGCCAGTTATACTTATTTTATATAACTATCGACTGTATGTTTCATTTATATATTATTCAGCTCTAATAGCAATGTTTAAGGGATAAATAATTTAAAAACCGAATTTTTAAGAATAATAAACATTTTATCATGTTCTGAAAAAATATCTCTTAATTTTCCGTTCAAGGTATTAGACAGTAATATTGAAATATATCATTTTAAAAAAAGGCAGATTTTAAGCTGGTATCTAACATTCTGCATAAATCACTTATTTTCTTTGTCATTCACAAATATTCACGCTAAACGTTATTTAGTTTCTAGTTAGACGTCGCATATAAATGTTTCCAAACTTTTAATTCTAAACCACATTCTATTTCGTGTGGGCTTTAGATAAATTTTAATAAAAGTGTATCCTGCATATTGTCTTGTACGGATATAAAAACCTAATAGACTGAATTACTAGGGTACTGCTATAAATGTATTAAATTCATTTCAGAAAACCCTTGCGCATATATCATGATATATATCAAATACAGCAATACTACTCAATTGTGATCATTTTTAGCAACGGATACAGCGTTTGGTAACAATAAACGTACGTCCACGCAACAATGATCAAATACGAAATATCTAACATTTACTTCTCGCCATACTTCCTTGCAGACACACTTTGAGGCAGCAAAATTAAATCCATCTCTACAACAGTTTGATGAAACCAACTTTACCCCCTCCCCCCCCCCCTCCAAGGAAATTTACTTCGCCAGGGTGGGTCAAACTGTTTCCTCTATGATTCTTGCACTGACTTTAATGCAAATCTTTCTAATGTTAGGCCTGTAATTTCTCACCCTCTAACTGACGGTTCAGTAAAGCCTTCAAAAGTTGAAAAAGATAATGGCTGTTTTCTTCTTCCTTCAAAGTATTCTAACTGTTTCCTGATAAGTTTATTTTGCATGCTACAATGTTTCCAGATTTTCACATTTATTTAACTTGGAAAGTTTTTATATATATTGAGTTTCCAGTCTGGGGTTTTTATTGCTTTACCTTGCATAGTCTTTAACACAAAATCATAAATATTAAAAGTGTAATTTACTGTAAACGTAATAAAAATAACAGAATTTTTTTAATATTAGCTTTTTCACGGAAACACTTTAATCCAGTAGAATAATCGGGTCTCAAACACTAACACATTTTTCAGTTTACACAAAAGAACAGTAAACATCCCTATTTTTATGATTTTTGAAGCAAATTTTTCTAACTTTGTTAACTGACACCTGGCATAAATATTCTTGTTTAACAGAAATGTATTCTTAGTACCTATTCGCGTAAATTTTCTGCGTTTAAATTGAGAGGTTTTTAGTAGTAAAATTGTATTTTTGGAAGTGGCTCAGGGTGACAGGAAATTAAAAATTGGTGAACTTATAACCCCATTAAAGATAATACTTCACACGTTTAACCCTGAGACACGGTAGCAGAAACTTCTTTCTTCTTCTTCCTGTGGACCCGTCACTTGAGTTCGATTTCATATCACGGAGCGATCGAACGGTCGCTGTGTTCGGGAAGTAAAAACACAGACTGCACAATTTTCCTCCTTGTCCTCTTTCCGTCCAAGTCCGGTGTATAATGTGGGTGCAATGTCGAGCCAATTGGCGAAAGGTACAGGAAAGGCAAGAACGCAACCGGAGGGGCACAAAATAAATGGATTGTCACTGCGAACATTGCAGAATCTCTTCCGCTGCTCGGCGCTGAGAAGACAGAAATGCTGTGTTACCTTTCACCACAGACCATAGTTCTATGAATCAGTCGTCGTATGATATTAATAACAAATATATATTTTTTATTGAAACCTCGGCCGTTAACTTTCGAGAGTGGCGAAATTTATATTGTAGGTTTGTTAGTCGCGTAACAATGTTTATATTAAAATGCGGCAGAAGGAAAGAAATTGGCTGAAAGGAAAAATTAAGCAGTGCCTTAAAAATGTTTTATTTTTTACCGTGAATATCTTGTATAAATTTTCTACAAGCTTTCAGTTAAATTGCGCAACAACTATGTTATTATCTCAAGGAAGTTTTGTACATGTATGAACCCTGAACGACTCAAATTGAGGTCTGTACAATTATGTTAACTACTTGAGGATAACCATTTTTATTTATTTTAATTCTTCGCCACAAGTCATTTGTTATAAGGTACTCTTACGTGCCGAGAAATAACCACTAATTTAGTTGCCTTAACATTAAGCGCAAATCATAAATGAAAAATGGGGCCACGTTTGAGCAGCGGCTAGAACGCCCGCCTCGCACTAAGGATAACCGGGTTCGATTTCGAACGGGGTCGCTCCTGGATTTTCCTGTGTGGGAATTGCGCCGGACGATGCCGCTGGTCGGCGGAATTTTTTTTCGGGATCTGATGCTTCCCCCTACCTCTCTTTTCATTCCGTCACTGCTCCATACTCAGCTTAATCGGCTTCTCCTTAATCGGCTCTCAAGATCTCGATCTTAATAGCGGCCCAAATCTGTTTACTCGCTCCCTCTCCCCGATGCAAGTATCATTCAAATTTACAATGTGGTAACGCCTGCAATGTACGCAACCGACTCATTAACCGTTACTTCTTGTTGCCTGTAATGCTAGGCGCTACGCGGAGTATTTTCGTTGCACACGGGTGTATGGGTTAAATATCATTACGTTTGTCCCCTCAAACTGTAAATATAAATTTCACTAGAATATTAAATGTATAGCCAGTGTATGTATTTAAATATTTTGACGTGAATATTTTTTTATAAAATCTGACCGACAATAGGTTACCAGTCCGAAAACTGCAATGTAACGTTAGCGGGGCGATGCATTCCGACACTTCAACCTTCGTGATTAACAACACGACAGAAATGTATTTAGTCTCCTTCCATCGGGTATGTGGCTGCAAGAAGAGCTTGGAGGCAAGCGGGTGCTCGTGGCAATTTTGAAAGTGGGCAAGAATTTCCGGGTAGTAGGCCTTTACCTGGCGACTCCAATGTCCCAGCACACTAACTTTGGTGCCATACGAAATATCTCGTCTAGCTGTATCGATTTAAGCCTTAAAATCTAAATACTCATCAGTTACTTCCATTCAATTCCCACATTGTAAAAAAAATACTACCTGTTAATGCAGATACATTCATTTACATCACAGGCTGTCTCCCCGATACATACACATCCCATTTTTTTTTTATATAATACATCTTAGCACTTACTTATCCATTATAAATTTCAGTTACATTTTTACCAACAAACTCATTCTTTCAAATTTCCCAAACACTTCAAATATCAGGATCTTAAATATTATTAAAAAATACATCAAATAGAGAGCTATCAGCGAACAGCGGGGATTGACTGTTGTAATGATTTAATGCGCACGTAGTTGAAATAACGGGTCATGCGATAAGTACGTCCGAGGAAACTTGATTTGAGAATCTCCCCTTCATATATTTATTGATAATAGGTGGTGTGCGGTTAGTTGAAAACTTTTAAAATTTATTAATATTGTGAAAACTGTCCTATTTATAATTGAAGTTAGTTTAACAAATACTAACTGCAATCATTACGTTACAGTATTGTTGGCAGCAAAATAGAGAAAATAATTTTCAATTTTTATGTATTATTAAAGAGTAAAATCTAAAGTGGATATCGCTCAGTTAAAATCAATTCATTCTATATGTCTACAAATAAAAAAAAATTAACTTAATGTTTTCTTTGTTGTTAAATTATCATGTTTGAAATTCCTGCTTAGTGGGGAAAAAATTATTGCCTTGTAGGACACAAATTTTTTGCTAGGAGTTTAATTTCGTAAGGTTTAATGAAATGTTTCACAAGACATGGCTCAAACTACATATTCTCAAATTGTTACAGATTTGCTGCATTTGTTGATATTTTTCTAGAAACTGTAAGAGATAAACACATAAATTTTCTTGCTGGAGATTAAATAAATCATACTAGCAGCCGTATTTAAGCAATGCTGACCTTATAATAAGTACAAGCAATTACCCTGCGTGTTATCGATTTGGGTAATATAGGACAGACTTTGTAACGCAGGATGTAGCAAAAATTCCGTAAATCCAGGATGGCCGAGTTCGGTTTACTTAAAATCTGTTTTACTAAGCCGTTTTCTGCATATTTCCACGAAATGTAAAAATAACATTGCCAGAAACCTTATCACATTATTCGTGCACTTTCAAGTGAAAATATAATAATGTGAGGATACTAAATGCAATAGTTCTGCATGTTCTCATGCTTATGTAAATGAATCAAACAAAATAAATTATACAAGTTCTATGTATTCATATATTGATATCGTAATACTAATATGTCGTTAATACATGGAAGTACTTTTGCTACAATGCTGCCAACTTAAAGTATATATGGTAAGGACCAGTATCATAATAAGGGCGTTTGTCACAAATAAAATCACAATTTTATATTTGTACGAATTATCATGCAACATGTATACTTTAATTATAAATACTCGTTCCTTTCATAAAAAAATTTGATCGCATAACGTTTGCGTTAGAGCGTGTTACACTTACAATTTTAGTGTTTTGTTACCTACAAATAAAATAAACGAAAGCATTTGCAGAATATTTTGCAATGGTGGGTGATAATTTTATTCATTTTAAGATATGCTTAGGCGTAGCAAATTTATTCTACAAAAAATCACATACTGCTACAAGTCAAAAGTATGTAAAATTGTCTCATTTTAAGCAATTTTTAATAATTGCGAAAACATTTCATAGTATGATTTTGAAACCTTCTTGAAGTGATTCGTGGCGTCTTATTTCAATGTGATTTATCTCATTTCGGTAAGTGAGTACATTTTTCATATTTGTACTTAACCAAAAACACAAAAGTTGTGGTTTTGACTTCTAGTATGCAAAGAATAAGCGGTTTAAATTTTGTTATGCGAGGAAATATTTGTTTTGCGTAACGTCGACAAGTTGAATATTACTTTGTAAAAAAATAAAATAAAGAATTTTTTGGTGACCAACACCTTTAAATCATGGAAATACATCATTGTCGATGCAGATAGTAACATGTATGTACGTGCAGATGAAGGATAAATATTCAGCTGGAATACAAAACTTAGCAAGTCTTTCAAAAGTACGCAACTGACCGCTGATAGACTGTAGTACTAACTGCTACTTATGAGCTTCGAACGTGTCATCAGAAACGGAAGTTAGCATTGAGTATCTCGAAATTTTCAAAGAAAATGGTTTATATTTCAAAATGGGTGGAGACAGATCGGCAGAATTTAAAAGTTCCGTCTAGCTTAGCATAGAAGTATTTTTTTTTTCGTTCAATATTTTTGAGTGGTGACTGCTTAGGAACATCATTCAAGAAACATTAATGCCTGAATATTAATACCCACAGTATATTTCTCTTTCTAATGTATTTTTTTTAAGTAAAAGAGGCTACAGCGTGCGTTTCCAAAGCAATTTTTAGTAAAATATTGTTACAAGATGCCTGAAGGCCATATCCGAATTCGTGAGGGATGGAGGTTTTAAATAAAATTAAAAGACCTAAACTTCATTTTAATTTATTCACGAAGCTATTATTTACAGCATCAACATATCTACTATATTTAATATTACTTAGTTATTTTCTCAGTTAATGCAAAATTCAATATCTATCTCAACACTAATTAAAGTACGTCTCAATGCCTATGTTTGGTTTTAATAAATTTCCTAACATTTGTCATTAACAAATATCCAGTCTGTATGCTGTCTTCACTTGTCATATCTTAGACTCACGCATCAAATCCAATAGTCCAGCCTACTAGTTGCACTCTTCACTTTACTGATGTTCTCATTCACAGATTTTCCTCCCACCGGTCACTTCTCTCTCCACTTGTTATTCTTCTCGCTCGTCGTCTATCACCTAAGGTTGTGCAAACCTCAAAACTCCACATAGTCATCAATTCCTGGCTCAGAGGCCCGACGCATTACTATAGTCTCTTGCCTTGACCAGGAAGGTTCACCGCACCCCGAATCATGCTGAGAGAAACTAGGTAGTTTATCCAGAATATTCTTCAGATAAACGGGGCAATTAAATTAGCTTAAAGTGAGGAGCGCGGGAGACGCAAAATGTTTATCGCGGTGGTACGCTTTTCGTTACAAGATACGCGCGTCGTGTATTACCGCTCGCCTGCAATTCAAACATTCCTTGTGATTCTCCGCACACTACCATATCACTACTCAGTCCTCTTCCACACTCTCGTGCGGGACAGAGCAGCAGATGCGTAGCAGTATGTACGTATTTGATTAAAATATATACGTGCACAACATATTTTCTAAAATATTTAGCCATAAAATTCTAGACTCGCCTTTAAAATATTCATAGATGTAAGTTACTGCCACATAGACTGCTCATCAGTTCAGTGTCTTACATGTAAATGCGATAAGGTGTGTTATGGCACGTGCCTGTCTCGCCCTTAGAACTACCGCGCATCTAGTATAGTCCATTCTCAAAAACTTGCAACTTATCTGAAGCCCTGCTAAAGTTCTACTTCCAGGATATTCATCCGCCTCATGCAAACAAAGTTTAACGTAGTCTAGAAAATTACACCGAAGGGCCCATTCACCGCATTCGTGCACACTGTTGTACTAATATATTGTGTAATAACTATTTCTAACTAGTAATCTCCAACATACATATATTCTGTCTATTTTTATTCATAATAATTATAGATTAATAACTATAGTTTATAAATAATACTCTATATGTAAAATTCAATTTATCAAAAAATGAGGTACGTTTATGTCCACAAGAGTATAAAATGCTTGTGATACATCACATATTTAGGGGAACAAACCAAGCACGTCATACATGAGGTGATTTTTCAAGGGTTTGATTCAAAATGTATGATTAAAACGCGAATGGAATATACTTGGCTAAGGAAAGAAAGTTTCATGAGATCAATTTACTGTCTGTGTTCCTTGTTTGTATGTGTGAGTATGCGTTTCTAGGAGTGGGTTTGTGCATGTGTTGTGTGCCCTCCCTTTAAATTTTTGATGGCGGGAACCAAATTTCACCTGACTTTTATAGTATTCGACCTCGCCGGTCACTTACATTCCAAATTGCGTTAATTTTAAAATATAGTGCGATTTCATATCTTGGAAACCATTCAACCGATTTTAACCAAATTTTGAATGCTTACAGAGCAAGTTGTAGGCATTCAACTCAAAAGTGAATATTGTTGTTGGTCAGCCATTTTGTAAGATAGCATCACATTAAAAATAATTTTTTTATGTTATATTTTGTAAACTACTCAAACTATTTTCGCCGATTTTGGTATGTATGTAGTACTATGAATTACCAGATAAATGTAAGTAATTAAACATAATTAGACACTTATTTTTAAAATGATGGCCGTACAGTTGTTTAATTTTGTATGTTATATCGTCGAAACCATGTAATTAATTCCAATGAAACTTTGTATGATGACAGTATTTGTATATTACCACAATCAAATGTGTACACACAAAACCTCTTTGGTCCACCATTTTGTAAAATAGTTTCACCTGTTAATTAAAAAAATATGTTATTTCCAAAAAAACTATTTCTACCAATTTTGGCAAACAATTATTACTATAGGAGACCATGTAAACTGATAAAATTTGAGAGGGTAAGGAAAACATAATCTCAAAATGTCGGGCTTGTAAACATATTGGTTCCGAAATTTTTATCTAAGAAACTGCAAAACAAATTCCAGCTTAACTTTTTATGCTGAGAGTATAAGTTATGTCCATAAAACTTGTCTATGCAAAGCCTCATTTCTCGGTCATTTTGTAAGATAGTCCCTTATTAAATAATATAGTTTTTATGCTCTATCTCGGGAAACAATCAACTAATTTCTTTCATATTTGTCAAAGAAGTTGTACTGCGGTAGGATATATTAATTTGTATGATTTAAGTATGCGAATCTCTTATTTTCTGAATGGCGCGTACACATACATTTTAGCTCAGTGTGCTATCTATATCTACGAAACTATGTAACATATTTAAATTTACCTTTTTGTATTGTATCTATGGCAATAATCGAATGTACTAATATATAAACATTTGCCCTCCATTTATGAAGATCGTTACAAGATCGATGGGGTAGTTATGTTATGTCTCGAAGACCAATCAACTAATATGCATACAGATATCCACTTCGCCAGATTTTTTGCAAAGTAGTTTGATTTAAGTAAAATTAACAATTTGTCATATTTGCGAAATAATTTTACTAATTTTCACAACATTTGGCACCTCCGCCCCCCCCCTCCCCACCCAGGATCGCCACAGAAGGCCATGTAAAGTTACATGGTTTAAATCGGGTCAGACAATAATTTAAAAAATGGCGGCCATATAAGTATTTTTATATTTTTGCCATATATATTTAACAATTTAACAACTTCAATCGAACTTTTTATGCTAATATTATCTATTACAAACTTTGTGTAAAGGCCATTTTTTTAAGCAATTTTGTATTAAAGCCCCATTTACGATATTAACGTTTTTCTGCCATATCTCTGAGACCAATCAACCTATTTCCATCAAATATTTCACACAAGTAGCGTTATGGTAGGCCATATAAAGTGAATTGTTAAAGTGGCTCAGACACTTATTTTAAAAATGATGGCCGAGTAAATATTTCAGGTTAGTTAACCCTATCATTCAAAATATTACACTGATTACATCCGAAGTTGATGCAGTTGATTACAAGCTAGCTTAATTTTGCGAGTTTTTCTGAATTCGAACTCCGGGTAAGTCACTCCTGTAATTTAATCATCTTTTTACTTTTTCACATATTGCTGGTTTCATATCTATAATATTGCTGTCAATGAGACGTTAACGCCTACCTACCATCCAAGCTTTCCAAAAATTAACTTTAATTTATTTCCACCGATGTAGAGGAAAGTAGGCTAAATAGTTATCAGTAACTTCTTGTTTAGTATTAGTAGAAACAACAGCGAAACTATAATTCATATTTTCATCAACACTGCTAATCTGTTGAGGTTTTATATGCAACTAACCTAATTCAAAGAATTAATATTTTTCAAAGCTAAAATGTTTTGAACCACCTCTAGTCCTGAGACTGTTATAATAGTTTTTTTTATTGTTAATTTCTGTGTATTTTTTATCGTGGCTGATTCACGAAGAGATACTCATAATAATATTCCATACAATATATATTTTTTGTAAAATACCATATTTAAGTTTATGTCTTATTGTAAACTATTAACATTGCCATCGAGTATTTCGGTTCAAAAATGTTGACCTACTTTCGTTACACGTGGCTTTCAACAGGGAAAACGCCAGCAATATTTGTATTACATTTGTTTACAATGAAAACATCTTATCATTAGTGATAAACAAACATGAACTCTTCATAACAATAAGTGAATGTAACACTGCCGGCTCAACGACAACTGAATTCAACAACATAAGTTCAGAAAGACATTCACATACTTACACAAACTTACATACACTATTATTGTATTATAGACTACTTAGATCATTGTTCCACCTTTGACTATTGATATAATAATATTTATTTATCTGTATAATACTCTTTATCATATGCTTGTTTGTAAAAAATTAATTTTAAAAATTTTAATTGACATTAATTTTATAATATTTAATGTAATAATTTGACGCATTCTGCGTCCCTATATTTTATTCGTCAGAACACATGCTCTGGCGAAGCTCGCAGGTGGACGACCGCAATAAGGATTAAGGGTTTTGCGGATGTGATGGGAGAATGGCGCTAGGACGGCCCGGCGGAACGACTACGTGCGCAGCTGCCGGGGACGCAGAGGCCACACCAGCGGTGGCACCTGTCCCAGGCTAGCTACCACCATAAACATTGAGAGCTTTTGGCGGGTGTGCTGGGATAATAGTGGCACGATATCCGGAGGCAGCAGAACCTCACGTGCGCCGAACCAAGAGGGCACCCAAATGTCCCCGCACGTGCAGAACGGAGCAATAAACTTCCAGGCCAGAATCAAGGGGCGACACCAGGCCGATTGCGGACCACAGGAGCAGCGCCCACGTGTTTTACGACTCAGGGGGACACGGTGGCCGCCCCGGACACATGCAGAGATGGTGCAAGTTGAATATGGCGATCGAGCCTACAAAACCATGAAGAGGAGGGAGGAACGGATCAGTCAGTCTAGGATCGAGCAGTCAGGCAGTCAGTCGGGGGACCTGAAGCGAGGCGTCCGGGTCGGAGCCGGACGAAGCCAGTGCGAGGATCGATCAGTCAGTCAGAGGTCGTCGAGCGAGCAGTGCGGAGAGAGCCGGGAGTTCAAGAGGGCGTCGAGACGCCGACACCGAATGGGAGGAAGTGTCGCAGCCTAGACGTCCCAGTCTGCCTACCGAGAGACGAAGCAGTCCCAAGTCGCCAGCCGAGAGAAGACCGCGCCTCCATCCAGATAAGTAGAGTCATCCAGCGAGTGTGAAGAATCTTGCCTCCCCCCTCCTTCCTCGACGCGGAGCGCCGCGCCAAACAATACGGATCCTACGTATAAAAGGGAAGGGGAGTGTTGTCTCGTGTGTACATGTATAAGTGGCCCTGTTAAGCGTTAATAAAACTGATTTATTGGTAACCTGAAAACGAGGTGAATTTATAAGTAAATTGGACCTAGAGACAATAGTTCGACGTATTCCTACGTCCTAACACTGAGGGCTAGCCTCAATTGCTGGTGCCTTACGCAGAGAGCAGATTCAATACCTACTTATAAACCATAGCATTGGGCAGGTATCAAATTAATACGTCGTTATCTTCCGAATATCAGAACTGAATTTTTTTTCCCATTATTAATGAAGTTTCCATTAAAAAATGGACAAAACGTGTGAGCGAGAAATATTTAATTTATAAAATTTTGATTTTATTCAGCAATGATTATAATATAAATATTTTTAATAAAACGTGTATTAAAAAGGAGATCCATAGTTTAGACTTTGTTAGTTCACCATGTAGATAAATACCATGATTTGTTTTGTTCTTACCAACTAATATTTCTTAAAATTAAAATATTTATTAGTTACTTTTACACATACTGAGACGAAATAATTAAATTAATAAAATAAACGTTATGCACAATTGTGTCCTTGTCACTGCGTTACAGCAGCTATTCGTCACTAATAGGTCGAGACGGTCTTGGAGATGCAAGTGCTCGTCACGATGATTATTGAACCTCTACGCGACGTAAACAGGATCGCCAATGGACGCCTTGCCTGGCGAGTACATCCCCATGTACAGTCCCAGTACGGGCGCATCTCCAATCACCTCCCTCTCCTTCTTGCCAGTCATCTGACGGAACCTGGTAAACAAAAACCCGTGCATGAGACATGGATGACCCCTTACATTCTTGGTTAAATCAAAGATATAATTTAATTTATTCGGAAGTACATCGCGCCACGCCATATGCACAGTTGTCGTCAACTGCCTGACTGCATGCAGGCTCTAATCTCGCGCCCAATCAAGGAACGTATCGAAAAATGCCGGCCAAACAAGTCTTGCTGCATGCGACTGAATTTTACACCTGCTTCTTGATGGCACAGAAGCAAAGCAGATGACCTCAGCAACGGAATTTACTCACTAGAACGGACGATGGCAACTACCGATTTACGTTTTACAATATATATTGCTTTCCTGTGTATTTAAGACTGCTATGAGGCCTAAAATTTACTAAAGTATACTTGTGCGAAGTTCGGTAAAAATTAATTTAAGTTTAATACGTTATGTAATCGTTTGTTGATAGCCTAAATTTACTGTCTTTGGAAAATGTAAAATAAAACAATTTACAGCGAATCAAAGAAAAGCAGCATTAATTCTTAGATATGCTTAAAAAAACTTCCGTTTACGACTATTCAGGTTCAACTGCAAACCCTTTCTCTGTATAATTGCTTGGCTATTTTAAAGACACTGACGAAAATGCTTTTCAGTTTAAATTATTACATTTTTGGATATATTTAACTTATATAATAAAATTCCTCTACGTGAAGAACTGCACAGAAAAGCACTTCACATTTAACATTACTTTGGTTAAATTAATATATATCTATATATCCACGTGCGTAGGAAGCCAATTTTTACTTGCTAAATCTGTGGGTCCTGGGTCCTAATATTTATTTAACCAAAATTAAGTCACATGTGAAGTGCTTCTGCGCAGTTCTTCTCAGGAATGGATTTGACGTCCTGAGTATAAACCGATTACTGCCCCCCCCCCTTTTTAATTCCTCGTAGAGGATCTTTATTATATAATTTTTTTAATTTGTAAAAAAAATATTGTATGAGTTATGTCTGAGAATTCTTGTTATTGAGGAATATAATGGCTCTTCTTGCAACATAAATAAATGAATTAAAATTCACACTTTACTTATTTTAGATCATTACCGGATGAAAATTAGGATAACTAGTGCACCCACAGAAGATTAATTCGCTCAATCGAAAAAAAAAAATTAAAAATTTTTTGGAAACACTGCACATTAAGTGTCTCAAAGCTAAGCCATGCTTGGTTCAAATTAAAACAAATGAAATTTGGTAATCCATTTGCCTTTAGGTGGATAAACTTGCGATATGAAGTCGTTGAGTATAGAGTGCAAAACTGACACATGCTCTTCAACATAGGCTATGGACGCGTAAATTATACCTGTTCAAAAAGCGGGTAGTTTAGAGGATTTTACAAGCGTTATACTCAAAAAGAAATTTTAAAAAAATTTTATCTTTCCCACAGTTTTTTCTTTAAAGACTGAACTGAATTTATTCGGGTAATGTAACAGTCACGTTGCTAAAAAGTTTTAGGATTTTAAAAGAAATATGTACAGTAATAATAAAAGGCGCTGTTATTTATAGTATAAATATCAGGTATGGTCATAATTTTGACAGTCGTCCTCTATTTATTCTGAAGACTAACCGATGCACATCATAAAGAATTAAAAAAATTGTAACGAACGCTGTCACTTCATTTACAATAAATTTTTCTGTTCGTAACATGTTGTAAAGAAAGGAAATAAGATGGGGCAATGGAAGCGTAATAAAACTAGCTTGCCTTAAATAAGTTATGACTTCTTTTAAAACGATATATCTCTAATGTTGTAAAAAGAATGATTCTATTGACTGATAACCTAGTGTTATACTGGGGTTTTTCAAGAATGCAGTAAATAACATATCATGTAAAAGGCGATTATAATAATAACAAAACTCCCTGGTCATACAAAATGAGAGTTTGGCCTTACGTTTTAAGTGTCGTTAGTGGCTCTCTCTTAGGATCCATGATCCCAGTCTCCGGATCTATGCACGTCATGACGCACCTGAAAAATAATTGTCATTTCTGTCATCAAAACTCATTATGATAATCTATAAAACACAAATTTATAGTATAATAAAATAAATTCCCAATTAAACATACATGTGTCTGGAATAAAATATTATAATAACAAGTAATTGTATAAAATGCATTTATTACTAAAACAAAGGATTTAATCTACAAACAAGCAAAATAATTTTTCTTTATATGAAGCCCCCAAAAAGTTTAATTGATATTAATAATAACTTTTATTAATGCATTGAATTGCAAATATCTCGTCTTATTTGCTTCCCACGACCGTTTCAGGCACTGTCAAAACTGTATTTCTAAAAGTTTTGCTTTATCTCAAACGTAAACATTTTCAATAAATGGAGTTCGCAATTTTTAAGGTACTCAGTTATTTTTCCTACTTGGTATATATTTTGTATGGCAATATTATATTACAAGCAAGATATTACAAAAACTTAAAGTTCTGTTAATTCCCACATTGGTGAAACAACAGCTCAAACTTAAAGGTGTGTCCGCAAGATTTCGGGCGTCCCCCAAAGATGTTTTTTCCTCCTCCCAAATTTAATTTGTCCTGATAAACACCCAAATGACTAGTGGTCCAACAAAATTAAAGAAACTTGTAGTTTTCAAGCGAAGATATACATACGAATCATATATACATTCACGCCTGTAGTTATTTCGAAATTTTATGAACAAATGAAATAAATTTCCTGGTATCAATAAACTCATCTGTATTTAGAAAGGCTTTTAAATGAAACTATTTTATTTTTTCTTATCCTGAACATTCATTAACTTTAATTTTATCGCTGCGAGTAGATCTCCTGACTACACTTGCGGTTTTCCTGTGTTCTACAAGTACAAACGACATCTATCTTCGAGATGAGGATTGTGTTTTCGCGGCCTCCATATACTTAACTCTTTCCTGACGCACGCGACATCATCACGTAGTATTCGCTACGTGCGAGTATTAAGCACAACCTCGATGGATATTAGAATCCTTTTTCAATTCCCTTAGGAGTAATGAACTTTCGCGAAGATGTAAGTCTGTGACTGCGTACTTGGCGATGTTGCAAATTTTTTATTCTCATCAGATTAAAAATATTTGAGTCAGCTGAGGTGAGGGGAGTTGTATCTAGCCACTGGGCAAGTGTTACAAAGTGTGAAGAGTAGATTGTCTGGAGATTGTTGCTGAGAAGGAGCCTAGTATTATGAGACACCTCCGCGGACGGTGATCATATTCGCAGACACTTGCCGGTGGTTGGACGGGAGTCGCGAATGTGGAAAATATCCGAAACTGTCGTCTACCTACGGAAATTCACGAATTGGAGTGATTTTGGGCGATACAATTATCCGATTTGAACCTAATAAAATACGACGGGGGCAATTTATAGGCGCATTTACCTTAGAAAATGTTAGCTTCTTTGACACGAAAATTTTCAGTAATAATGTCAACTGAAAATAAATTGATGGCAGAGATTATATGTTGGTAATTCTAGTGATTGACACAAAAATGTTAAAATTCTATTCGCGGTATCTTCACATTTTTTTAATCAAACGTTTGAAAAATTAATCTAACGTACGACGTCTTTAGCTGTTTCCCACTAGCGTTTTATACACCTCTATATGTATAAATACCTTACATTTACTGATATTAAACTTTTGATTCTATTTTAAATAATAAATAGTGATATTTATTATGTATGTAATATAAATAAATACAAAGAGGAAATCTGTGTTTTGGTAATTCCTGCTTAGAAATAGTTATCATTTTCTAGACTTGGTTAAGATATGTTTGCATGAAGCGGAAGGATAATCTGCAAGTAAATCTTCAACAGCGTTTCATAAAAGTTGGATGAAACTATGAATGTACTATATACAAGTTTCTCCTTTTAAAGCCAATAAAATTTCATAATTAAAAAAAAAAAAACGAAATAGAGCCTTAACATACTTAGTTATAGTCCATTTATTTATATCATTTTGCCCAATTTTATCAAACTAGGCACACAGGCAGAAAATAATACGCTGTTTGAACACAATAATTTTGGTTGATAATTTTGTCAAAAGAAATTGTTTACAATACTCGGGGAAATGTTTAACTGATTCCACTGCAAATAAGATTTAGAACTCCTATGGAAGACACGTTACATTTTATATTTTTTTTACAGGACCACGCACTTATTTTCGAAATGCAACATTACTATAATTTCACTATCGTAGTGCATATTTCTGGGACCATTAGACGGATTATGATTCAATTTTGATATATCGGCTGTAACTAATGACACGATAAAATTCACTAATCGACAATCTAATTATTTACTAGCTAGTATATAAGAGGCCTATGTTTTCAGTGTATATTCAGTAAGTGATTACTAAATTAGGTACACAAGCAATTTTATGAAGCATATCAAGCAGAATACGGTTTGTTAGCAAAAAATATTACATTACAGAAAATATTTTACCTTTAAAATTCTGGGCTACTGTCCATGTATCTGAAATTAATTGTTACCAAATGTTTAATGTACAGATTACCTAGTCAGTGCATAAAGTGTAGGCAAGTTTTCCTTTCAGGAAAAAGAGCATATGAATTTTTGTAAAATCAACTCTCTGTCTGTAACCACTCAAATAGGATATCGCTTTACAGACTTCGGTATGATTTTAAAGTCAGCATTTTACGAAATCTACCTTAGACATAGAAAATTTGATTTTTGTTAACATTGTCTCACAATCACAAGCGCTTTTATTACACCAAATAATAATCCAGCAGACAATTTATCTGAAATTATGCATCATCAGAAACATCACACAGCTCAAAAGTGTAATTGTTATGCATGTAACATTTGCTGGAAACTTATTTTGAAAATATTAAATAGCTGCTAATTCCGGAGAAAATCGCTTTCGCTTAATATAATATCAAAACACAAGAGCCCCAGAGATCGTCACAAAAGTTTCAATGATACAATAATTCATATCGGGTGAAAACCTAGTCTGTTGATTTTCCTGTATCCACTTATGTTATAATTTCGCTGTCGCCGTAAAAATAATAGCGAAGAGTTGTTTGCACTGCGGCTGGCTAGCCAGCGCACGTTTGTCACGGCGAGTCGTGAACCAGTCTTACCTAGTGCACGGAGCAACGGCCTTGAGAATCACGTCCTCGCCGATCTTGACCCACGACCAGGAGTCCTCTTCGAAGATCTCCGACCCGCGCACCACCAGGTTGGGCCGGAACTGCCGCGTCGTCACGTGGTGTGCTGGCAGCTTCTCCCCCACCACCGCGACGGAGGACTCCGTCATCAGCATGTAGCTGGTGATGTCCGCGAACGCCCCCTGTAGTTGGCACGCGACGACAACGTTACACGCGGGTCGCAGCTAGGGAGACTCGAGATAAGCCATCGTGCAAGGAAATTGATTTCTGATGGTCTCGTGGGTGAAGAAAAGTGACGACATGGCGAAAACCTATGTGGTTTATTTCATTTGATGCGCCATTATGCAGAATAATCTCCTTTAGAATTTCAGTTGTGTACGGGTGGTGTGTTTTAAAATACAGCAGTCTGAAAAGGCCGTTTTTAGCGACGTTGGAGGACACCAAATTAATACACATAGCATGCGTGATACCTTGAAAGTACCGTTTGATTCTCGTCTACAGTACGCAGGATGCTGTATAAGAAACATTTTCTAGCATATTTCAAGCACCAGGTAGGTGACTGCTAAAGATAAAGTGAGGAAAACTACAGTAAATAAATGTTATATTACTGCAATAATATGAAAGCTACGGTGGAAGTATTCTGCTGAGGTCATTAAGCAACGAAAATGATTTTAGCGTTGTATATTAGAAGCAAGGATTATGTTTAAACACTCAGCATTATTTCTTTATCTCACATGTCAAATTAAAGACCGTGTATGCATATAATTTTTATCGTGTTTGGATGCCAAAGGGAGTCTGTGTTATGATAATCTTAATTTTAAAAGTTGGATAAAGCGAAGGAGGTAGGTATGTCAGGATCGTGGTAAATGGAGGTCCATAATCTCTGCCTACCCCTCTGAGAGACAGGCGTGATGTGTATGTATGTATGTATTTTATATACAGTGAAATCCCGATATTTCGTATCCCGATTATTCGTATATCCCGCTAATTCGTACAAATTTGCCGGTCCCTTGAGAAAATCCCTTTAATTCGTAAAAAAACAATGCATTCCGGTCCCCTCGATAATACGTATTTATTTTGGTGCTCGAGCTCAATTAAAACGTCTTATAATTCTTATTTCCAACTTAAAAATCTCGTTAACTCGTAATGTTTTTAACCCTAGACTGTACATCAGCTCTAGATTTATGCAATTCGGGCAGGTTAAAAAAGACCGGAAGGGTACAGAGTGTCTTAGGAGGGTTTGAAGGGCAGGAAATGACGCCGAGTAGGCTGTGAGGCGATGTGTCTCTGATTCCCAGAACTAAGAGGCGCCTTGCTGTCCGGTCTACGTTTAGGAGAGGGTAGAAAGGAGCAGAGTGAGTGAAAAGTTAGTCAGTTCGGTCTTAGCCATGCCTCCGAAAAGAGCTAATAAGTGTTTTTCCATTAGAGAAAAAAAAAGAAATCATTACCGCCGTGGCCAGTGGTGATAAAAAAAATTGACGTGTCCAAACGTTATAACGTTCCTCCTTCCACAATAAAATCCATTCTGAAGAACAAGGACAAGATCGCCTCCCAGACATTGGACAGCTAAGTCTGCGCTTTAAGACTGGTGAGTATCCACAACTAGAAGAGAATGTAAAAAAGTGGTTTGCGCAAGCACGGAATTCGAATGTACCAGTTGGAGGAAACATTTTAAGAGAAAAAGTAAACGTTTTCGCAAAAAAAAAATGGGAATTAAAGACTTTCGGGCAAGTGATGGTTGGTTTGATAGGTTTAAAAAAAGGCACAGCATAAAATTGAAGAAGCTTAGTGGGGAAAGTGCGAGTGTATCGGCCGACGTTTGTTCTGAGTGGAAAGACGAATTGGGAGAAATAATCGATTCTTATGAGCCCAACAACATTTTTAATGCCGATGAGACGGGGTTATTTTATAAGTGTCTCCCCGACCGATCAATGTGTTTTAAGGAAGAAAAGTGTCATGGCGGAAAAAATAGTAAAGAACGTGTAACCATATTGTTGGCCGCCAACATGGATGGATCTGAGAAATTAAGACCGCTCATGATAGGCAAATCAGCCAAACCAAGATGTTTTAAAAAACATAAAAACATAAAAACTTTTTCGATAACCTATGGTGCAAACAAAAAAGCGTGGATGACGGGCGAATTATTCAAGGAATGGATACGATAAGTGAATGCTGATATGGAGAAAAGGCAGCGAAAAATTCTGCTTTTCATGGATAATTGTACGGCCCACAACAATACCCCACCGCTCAGTCATGTTAATGTTGTGTTTTTGCCTGCCAACACTACTTCTAAGCTGCAGCCTCTAGACCAGGGCATAATTAAAACGTTCAAAACCTGTTACCGCAAGGAAGTAGTGATGCAACTCCTTGACAGCATCGAGGATGGGAAGGATCATAAAATCACCTTATTTTCAGCCATGAACATTGCTCACTAGGCGTGGCAAAGTGTTAGCGAAAGCACAATAAAAAACGTTTTTTGTGCTGTGGATTCGCGAAGGTGGAACTTTCATAAGCAGTTACTGAACAAGACTTAGAATGCCCTGCGAATTGGAATCGTCTTCCTCAAAATGAAGAAAATTCTATAACGTTTGAAGATTTCGTCCATTTTGACGATGGCCTTGCAGTAGCGGGGATTCTAACTGATGACGAAATTTTGGCTCCATCTCAGGACATTGATGGTGAAGGTGATGACGAAGAAGATGTGCTGACAATTACACCTAAAGTGGCTAAACAATACATCAACAACGTGCGCCATTTCTTAACGTAATCAGACGTTGGCGATGAAGTATTTTCTGTTTTGAACATGCTTGACAAAGACATCGACAATACCCGTCTGCAGGGCTTGCACCAAAAGAAAATTACAGATTATTTAAACCTAAATTTTTAATGTCTTTTTATTGATATAATTATTGATTTATATATATACTGTACATATGTATACATAATATGTAGCCATGCGTTTGTCATTACATATTAATGCAAATTTGCATCAATCTCGTGAAAATGTATATTTTCTTTTTTTGCTCCCGATTATTGGTAATCCCGCTAATTCGAATATCTCGATAATTCATATTTAACATTCAGTCCCTTGATAATACGAATTATCGGGATAATACTGTATTATAGCAGTTTACTAATTTACTTTCATATAATATTGTAGTTGTCTTTTCCCAATTTATTTATTAGTGTATCGCTGTAAAAACTAAATTGTACACGGGCGAAGCCGACCCGGATCGATAGTTGTATATATTTGTGTATATTTGTGTGTGTTGGTGTGTGTGGATTGGTGTGTGTATTGGTGTGTGGTTTGGTGTGTGTGTGTGTAAGTGTGTGTGTGTGCTGGTGTTTGTTGGTGTGTGTGTGTTAGTGTGTGTGTTGGTGTGTGTGTTAGTGTGTGTGTTGATGTGTGTGTTAGTGTGTGTGTTGGTGTGTGTGTGTTGGTGTGTGTGTATTTGTGTATGAGTGTGTGTGTAGAGGACGCACACGTATGTGTCCCTCTTCGAAATCGCATCGCCATAATTGAATGTAATCCCGCTGTAGGGTGCACTGCTTAGCACATACATGTTTTTTAAAAATTAATTTACTGAAATGTACAAGTATCAACGACACCTACCATATCCTCGTCCGCCATCCTGCGGAAGACCTTCTGGTACTGCGACCAGGGAGGTACCGAGGCTTTCCTCTTGATCATAGCTGGCAGGATGTGGTACCCCAGCCTCAGGCCGGAGTCCTTTTTAGCGATATACTGAGACATCCATGTCGCAGCTTCCTCACCGCAGTCCACTGCTATGACCTTCTCCTCGAACCACATTCTGCGGACAACACGGTTTTTGGTCACAAATT
Source organism: Clitarchus hookeri (assembly GCA_002778355.1). Lineage (NCBI taxonomy): Eukaryota > Metazoa > Arthropoda > Insecta > Phasmatodea > Phasmatidae > Clitarchus > Clitarchus hookeri. The sequence goes on from NQII01005546.1 coordinate 100,095, forward strand.
GCAAGCGAGCTTGTCACGTTTGTATGAATCTCCCAATTCTGCAAAACGAAACATAGGACCCTTCCATAACTATTTATCTTTATGATGTGATTTATTTTTTTAGCCTCGTCATTCTTAGGCTATGAAACTGAAGTGGCTTATAGGCTATCTAAAACCGAAACATAAATCTAGGAACAAATTGCAACGAAAGTCGCCGTAATATTTAACTGAAAAAACCTTTAAGGTCTTACATCTTCGAAAGATTGCAACTTCATCACCTTATCATAGGTCACTATGATCAAGTAATAATAAACTAACATGAATCGATATTTATATAACATAAACGTATACACTGTGTTAGCTTCAGATATCGAAGTTATTAGGATAATTACATTTTCATTAGAATATAACTTATTCATCCAAAAATTCTTAGTTTTTTAATCTTGTGACGACAATACGTCATAAAAATGAGTTTAAAAGCATACATTATAATTACAACACTAATAAATAAACACAAATAAAAAATAAGAAACCTGTAAGAAGTTACGCGACAGAGGTTCATTGTCTGTATCTTTGGAAGATGTAACTATTGTTCGCCAATGTATTTGTGCATCTTAAACTGCAGTACCAAAATAACACAACTTGATTTGGAAACATTTAACTTGTTTCTTCTCTACACCCTGTTTTGGACTTTATCAAATAACATTTAGATAATAAGTATGCCTGAAGAAATTTTCTACTATTTTTTTACGACAGGGAGTATGAAAATTTGAACTGTAAATTAAAAATACTTTTATATCGTATAATTTATTTAAACTATATTTTCGGAAGCAGTATATAGATAATACTTGCACTGTGCCTTTGATGGACCTTAATAAATGTTAAACATATACCAACGGAACACTGCTTGCAAGTAAATCAAATGAGGCTTTTGTATTTACCCTACCGCCACACTTGGTAACAGTCGCCAATAATTATATCAAATGCTGGAATGAACACGTCATGTTTATTTCTAAACCAGAGTTATAATACCAATATATATAAATTAAATTATTACCTCTAAAAGTGCTGCATCATGAAGCTCTGAAATATTGCTGAAGGAAACACGTGCTTACAGAATATGTATGACTATACTCTTGCATTGAGTTATTTAGTTTAGAACAGAGACTTCGTTATCTGTGATTTCAGTCGTAAACTGAAGGGTTTTTTTTTGTAACGAACCATGCAACGATGCATTTTATAGCAGACAGTACAAGTAATATAATAAACTTATTACTTTGATATTTTATGTAGGCCTATATGCGTTTAAAAATCTAAACTTAAAAAAGTGAATACTCCCCCTTACAAGTAAAGTACTTATGTGACTTAAAAATAGGGTTTTTAGTAAGTAAATGTATTACATTATGACTTACGTGCACGTTCTCTTATTGGTCTCGATGTCGTCCGGGATGTGGACTGTAAGCGAATCCATTCCCGGGGCTTCGAAAACAACAGTGTTCTCGTCTCCTGCTTTGATCTTGATTAGCACCATATGGGGCAGTTGGCGCGCGGTCTTGAACTCTGAGTTAGACTGGTTGAAGATGAGGAACGACCTACACAATCACACACTGCTGGTTAAAAAGTTATTCACCATTCTAACCTGCAGCTGCTTAATTATAATGCTTTGTGTCATTGATTTGTACAAATGTGAAGCAACGTTAATTACCGAATTCAATAAAATATTACCCAAATACTTATTAGCCGGGGGAATTTTTTTTACCAATTCTCGTAAAATATCATATTATAATAGGGTTGCGTACAAAAGTCTTCGGTTAAATTCAAACAGTTTGTCAATAATCATCTGAACGAAAACATTACACAACGTGTACGTTCCATTTGATATTATAGTTAATGGGTTTTAATTTCTACCGGTTTGTGTGTTATTTTAAGTATTGACCTTAAGAAGAATGGCTGTATTTATCTGCCATCCATATATTCATATTTATTTACACATTCATTTAAAATGTTTGTGCATTCTAGATAAAAATGATACGCTAGTAAACTGATTATAGAGAATTCAATTCAAAATGTATTTTAGTTAGTGCCATTTAATATTTAAGAATTTTTCAGTAGTTCCAGATGCATTATAAGCGAAACCACATTAAGTTTTATGTTACATCATAGTGACACAAATTTGCTTATCTCTTTCCTTAACGCATAGTAGTCACTTATGACTTTTATAATGAATGAGCTAAAGCTACGTAATGCTCTATCTATGTTAAAGTATAATTATTTCCAACAATGATCTAATATTTCTCGGACACAGTCAAAAATCTATATGTTCAAGCGATCGCAAATAAAGCGTACGATATGGGCAACGCGTGCTTAGTTTTATCAGCCAATTAATATTGTGTCCAAACAAAGGCATCTGAGCACCGTTATGCTGGTAAATAAATAATGTTTTACCTTCAGAATGGCATGCGATTATACCTCTGTTGCATAGAGGGAGGGATATTACTCAACTTCGATACAGTCTAAAGGCAAGTATTACGTTTTTGGCCAGTCAATGGTCAGCAACAACAACTATGCTGCATTACAATACGCCAAAGTATGCGAAACTTCGACAAGCAAATATCCAAACTTTCAAATCCAAGCTTTTAGACAACAGAGAAAGGCTTAGTCGGAAATTTTATAAACCTAATACACAATGTTAATGAAAACAAAATTCACATAAAAATGACTGCATTTCAAAAAATGTGCAGATACAGTAGAACTGAAGTAGATCAAAGATATTTAATAAGCTTACCGTCGCTGTCCTGTCCAATGAATCGTGATCAAACCGCATCGTAAAATGAATACCTTCATAGCATTATCATCAAATCAAAACGTACTTAAAGTTCCACTGTTAATTTTTGCACGCAAAATATATCGTTTTAATAAACCTTGGATCTATTCATTTGTAACTTTGGGGCCTATTGGAATTCCACCTATTTTTTCAATGACAGACATATTCGGAGACAAAAATGGATTCGTAAAAAAACGCATTTTTTTTTTCAAATAATACAAAGTAAATGCTAAATTCAAATGTTTATTTCGACACATAGATTTACGATTTAAATTGGTTTTAAGGATGGAGACATACCTAATTGCTTTTCACCATCTTGGTTGCTACGGTTCATACGAAGCACAATTTATCTATGTCAACATACTGTGTAGTGCTTTTCGTGAACTTAGCAGAGAATCATTGCACACACACACACACGCACAGTGTAGCAGTCCACTTCCAGAGTGTTTATTCACATCAACTATGTCTCTGAAATGGCTAAACGATGGCCTTGTTTGTGCAATCAAATCAACACACAACGCCTATAACTCGTGAGGCCATCATTTTTGTTCAGTTACTCTCTAGCACAGGGTTGTAGTGCGTCGAGAAATAGCCAGCAACCATCAGCACATAGAACTTAAATACACACAGATTAAACTGACGCTTGAACCGCGAAATTAAACAACACACGCCACAGAAATGGCGTCACAGGACAGCAATACGTCGGAACGCCGTTCGCCAACCAGCGCCTCGTAAATTCCCAATTAGCAAATTTCGGTTGGGCCAACCTTTGCTCCAAGGTTGGCCCAACGTTGGAAAAATTACGTTGGCTAGTATTCAAAATGACACTCGGGTGTCCATTGGCCCATCGTCATTTTTATAGTTGGACACAGCCAATGTCCAACCATTTCACTCACGTTATTTCAAAATTTCGAGTTTGGTTTACTTAACCTGGATGTCCACATACATGACCAAACTTAATACGTGAATAGTGCGTAAATAACTATTTCCTCCAGCAGTATTTGTTCTGGTCTGAATAATTTCAAAGACATGTTCGTTTCAAAACTACCATAGTTTGCACAAGTTTTATACATGTATAGTTAATTGGTAAGTAAAAAAATTCTGTTTTCTTTTGTCCAGCGTAGCATTGATAAATACTACCAGACACCTGTTAACTGTGTATGTCGTCATTAAGTAGGAAAAATTAAAAGTTTACTGGCAAAAATAAACACAAATATTTCTGTACATAGTTTGCAATATAAATTTCTCCCAATTTCAGGAAAGGAACTTCAACCACAGCTATCCCCACTTAACTGTTTAATAGAAGCACAATTTTGCGACATAAAATAAAATAATAGCTTTCCCCAATAGATAGGTATTATATAATATAGAAATATTAGATGCATTTTCGAGATTTCAAACAAAATCTTGTTAGTTACTGTCATGTGGCTAAATTAAAATATGTTTAATTCTCCCATACAAAAAATCTGGATGTTATAAAATTAAGTTATTTAATTTAATAGAAAAACGTAGGCTAATCTTCGAAGGCACTTCCATGATAAACTAATATCATCTTTCATAAATATAAAATCTATGCACAAATGATTGGTTTACTACAGATTTAAACCTGGCATCCGCGTTTCAAAACACCTCACCAACGTCCGTCAACGGATGTCAATTGAACGTTATCGTGACGACTGTAAACAGTGTTGTTATTCCAGACATTAATTTGACACACAACAAACCAACACGGAACTATTCTGCCGTTCGATGTTGAAATCCTTTGTTTGCATCTTTAAGCGTTAAATTTTATTATTATTATTTTTCAGTAAAGTGTATGACAGTTGCCATAAACTCACAACTACTTTTCAACACAGAATATATTATTCTTTCTTACCGTTAGAGGAAACCATATTCCGTAAGTATATCTAAATGCACCCGCTTTGCTTTGGAACCAGACGATAATGACGACGTATGTCTTGTTCTTAGTCGACATAAGATAATGTGTATCACATTTACCTTACTTCGTTCTGTGTTGGTGTGGTCTGTCTGGTATAGTCTGTTTTGCACTTGCTCGAGTGTGACGATTAAATTTAAAAAAAAATGGTGCTAATTAATTCTTATGCTATCAACAGTTGTAAAAATTAAGTGGTTTACAAAGACGGTCAATATATAATATTTGGGTGCATTTTTTTCTCTATTATTGAACGAAGAATTTTACAAAAGCAGAAATCGTAAACAAATAAATAATTTTACAGCAATTGCGTGCATTATCGGTGAACATACAGTGCGATGAATATGCACGGAAGGAGACCACAGCAACATCGCATCTACGTTAAAACTAACATTTGTATCACATGGAAAAATGAGTTAGTCAAGAAACGAGTTACATATTTCGATGACTACCAAACGATTGCCATTGAGAAGAGGTGTTAGAGTTTTACGACAAGGGGGGAATTCCAATAAAATATTAAGGAAGCAATGCGTGAGAATATAGCTTATAATTTTTCAACAAGTTCCATGGTAAATTTGTTGAAAAATTTTGGTTTTTTGCTATAATAAATAGACTGCCAAAATTTTTAATAAAAAGGAATGACATCACAACTGTTTACAGAAAATGTATGATATTCGACAGTTGGGGAATAGTTGACTTATATGATACCTGGACGAGACTAGATTAAACATGAACAACACCGTAATATTTCAATGGCAATATTACACCGATACTGCGTCGGCCAGCGAAGAATAAATTGAGCAGCCATTATAAGCTATACGTACAACAACAATGATGAATTAATTTTTCATTGCGACGCGAAACTGGAAGTAACTGAAAACTATTACGTCTACGTTTAATAGATGCTGCTAAACTGTAAACTTAAATGTCTGCGCATTTCACCACCTGTAAACTTCAGCAGTTCAACTGCTCATGCAGTTTCCAAATTGATATATGTATGTATTATCTTGACATTTCAAGTACACCGTAATAGGACTTCACTCTGTTTTGACCTTATGTAAAGCAGAGCAGCGACTTCGTTGGACTGGCATTTGTGGATATATACTTGTCATGTATTTCTACTGGCACAGGAATTTTTTAATACGGGGGTATCTCATATCACTTCTTTACTTGGACTCCTTATAATGAAGATCTAGAGAAAGCCGGTTTGTTTTCCTGCCTTAAAAGTTATGTGATCAACTACAATACATTTGGAGTACACGATTATGAAGTATTTTATGTATCGTAGTCTCTGACAGTAATAATTTTTAAAGTGAAAAAATACTTATTAGAGGATATTAATAAATTATATAAATATTTGATGCAAGATGGCATATATTTATTTTACCTGAATGCATCAGTTACATTTTGAATGTACATCATTGAACATTTAATGAGAAATTCATTTCAAGTAGGCGTTAATAATCATTATTATCGTGCTACTTTGTACCGTACGCACATTTTTTACAGCATGCTACTCTAGATAATAGAACCATTTTTGTGGTGTTAGTCACAGTGCATGCTGTCGAATTATCGTTTTTTCAACATATTTTATATATATAACAGCCTATTTTTTATTGTGGACACTAAATCACTTGAGCTTCAAATAAAAATACTCAAGATCCCAACGAAAGATGCGCATGATGACGAAAAATTATCCGCAGTAAAAAAGTATGTGTTTTAAGGCGTGTAGTTAAACATCGATGAGGAATTTCAATTTTATTGTTTTTATTACATTCACGAAACCAATAACTATTTACATGAACAAAAAATAACAGTGTCGCTTGTACGCAATATCGAGAGCTGAAAGTAATTAATTCAGACAAGTTGTGACAGTTTAAGAGAGGGGCAGGAATTTACCTGCAGCAGTGCTCTGCTCAGTGAAACCCAAACTGAAGAATTAATAGTAATAAGTACAATATCTCATGTTTTGGAGATCTAAATGCCCCAAACTGCTACAATATCGAAACATTCAATAAGATTTAAAATATCAGAAAAAACACTACTGTCCTTTATTATGCTTATGGGGGAGTTGTACGCTGCAGTATGGACAGAGACATTCTGAGATATTTGCACCGAACGGTGGGCCATCTTGAAAGTCCGTTATGAGGATTACGGTAAGCAGAGACACCTGCGTGGTGTTAAAGATCATGTCCGCTCAGGTTCCACATTTGCTTTGGTAGCTACAACCAATACCTATGATAGGACCATTATGAACATGTGTCACTCTAACGAAGTGTTATCCGACACAAATGTGTCTATCTGAAATGGTCACACTGCGAAAGTGTATCACATTGGAAGTTCGATTATGCACAAGTATCTTTCCCATAAGTGTCCTATATGCAAGTGTCACTAGTGACAGCAGAAATTTTATTTCATGCAGATGTCACTATGTGGAAATGTATCTGCCGAAATGTCAGACTGCAAAAGTGTCAAAAACATGAAGATATCACAACAAACAGATTTCACACCACGTAAGTGTCACTCCACATAAAGATCACTCTGTGCAAGTGTCATTCTGCCCAAGTATCGCTCTGGGCGAGTTTCACTCGGTGCAAGTGTCACACCATGGAAGTGTCTCTGTGCGAGTGTCACGATGTGCGAATGTCACCAAGTGCAAGTGTCACTATGTGACAGTGAGACTATGTGCCAGTGCACTATGTGCCAGTGTCACTCTGTTAAAGTGTCACACTTTGCAAGTGTTACACTTTGCAAGTGTTACACTAGGCAAGTGTCGCACATTGCAATTGTCACCATGTGCAAGTGTCACTATGTGCCAGTGGCACACTATGCAAGTGTCTGTGGGAGTATCACTATGTGCGAGTGTCACTATGTTAAAGTGTCACACTTTGCAAGTGTTACACTTTGCAAGTGTTACACTTGGCAAGTGTCGCACATTGCAATTGTCACCGTGTGCAAGTGTCACTATGTGCCAGTGTCACTATGTTCCAGTGCCACTATATGCATGTGTCAATATGTGACAGCATCACTATTTGCTAGTGTCACTCTGTACAAGTGGCACACTACGCAAGTTCCTCTGTGAGAGTGTCACTATGTGCGAGTGTCACTCCACGCTATTGTTTGCAGCCCCCCGAGGGTGTGAATGTTATGTTACCTGTCTCTGATGGCGGGCGGGAAGGTCATGAGGCCCAGCTCGGTGCACTCGGCCTCCTGCAGTGCGAAGGCACCACCGGACTTGAGCGGGTAGAGGTACAGCTCGGACAACTCGCCCACTCGGCGCCAGTGCTCGGGCGGCGTCAGTCGTCTCCTGCGCCACCAGGTGGAGGCGTATACTGCGACCAGGAGCGTTGTGACGCCCCACGCCACCAGGCTGGTTGTCAGCCGGCTTGACGTCAGCCCAAACATCCCTGCGATGAGATCCCAAGGTCAGTTTGCAACACACACCCACACACACAGTACCTTATTTTTACCCTGAAGACGGATCGTGAAGTCAAGAGCGCATATTAAATGACCACGAAACAATTTCTGAATCGCAACATAAAAGTTTTTTTTTTCCACTAAACTGGACAAAACCACTTAGTTGTTAACTTGGTTACAACATCGTTAATGCATATATTTGCTATGAAGTGCTATCCCATTTTCTCTGCATGAGTTTGTGTATCGAGAATACACTCAATCTATATATATTGTAAATGAGTGGGTCTGATTAAAACCAAACAATACTGATGGCAAATGGTGACAAAATGTTGGTGATTTGACTCTATAAACATTTCGCAGTTTTGTATTATTATTAAGCGCCGCATGTAAAAATCTATATTTACATTATATCTCGAAAATTAATGCACTAATTTACTCCAAATTTGGCACGTAAGATATATCTACTATAATAGTCCAGGTAAATATGAGTAATTAAACTTTAGTAGGCACGTATTTTTTAAATTGCGGCCATACAAATATATAGGTTTATTTAGTATAACTACCATACCATTTGACCAATTTCAACCAAATTTTGAAATATGATAGTATATATTACAAGCATCAAATAAGCAAAAAAACAAAAAATTTGTCCGCCATTTTGTAAGATAGTGCTATATAATGAATAAAGTATTTGTGTTATTTCCCGGGAAACAATTGACAGATTCCTAGCAAATTTGGCAATCAAGTAGAACTGCCGCATTTGATATGTACAAATATGTTTGAAGTATGTCTGACACCTATTTTCAAAATGGCAGACATCTAGATATTTTAACAGAATATGCTATATCATCGAAATTGTTTTCATAAATCCCAACTTATCTTTGTATGCTGGGAGTATAAATAACAAACATCAAATTTGTCTACATGGAGCCTTTTTTGTCCTCATTTTTTTTAAGGTAGTGCAACAATAATAAATAAAGTTTTTACGTCATGTCTCGAGGAAAAAAATCTTCCCATTCCTACCAAATATGGCAAACAATTAGTACTGCAATGGTTTATGTCAAATTAAAATATTTAGGTATGTCAGACACTAATTTTTCAAATTATGGCCATATAGCTATTTTAGTTTTGAATGTTATTTCGTCTAAACCATGTAATTAATTCTAATAAAAATTAATATGATGTAGATATTACAACAATCAATCCCGTACACACAAAATCTCCTTTGTCCACCATTTATTAAAAGACAATTTCTTGAAAAATTTTATATAAATATTATTACATGTTCGGCATATTTATCACAATTCAACAATTTCAACCAAACATTTTATGCTGACATCATCTATCACAAACGTCGTGTATAGAGCCTCTTTTTAAGTAATTTTGGGAGATAGCACCATTTAAGAATCTAAGGTTTTCATGCCATGTCTCGGAGACCAATCAACCGATTTCCATCAAATTTTTCACACAAGTAGCGTTATGGTAGGCCATGTCAACTTATGTGTTTTAGTGGCGCAGACACTTATTTTAAATATGATGGCCGAGTAAGTATTTCAGGCTAGTGAACCCAATGATATTTCTGTCAGTGAGGCATTAACGCCTACCTGTCATGAAAGATTTCAAGAACTTTACTAAAATTTTTTGCAATCTTGTAGAGGAAGGTAGGTTTATCAATTATCAGTAACTTCTTGGTAATATAATTTGACATCTGTGAGCACAAGGTGTCGTCACGATCACCCCAAGAGGGATAGTGCCAACACCCCGACCTTCCCAAGTACAATACCACCAACAACTCAGCAGTTGGCAAATATAAAAAAAAAAAGTATTAATTCAAATTCTCTCTCTGAAATAGGTCAAAACTCTTCATTCATTCAAAACCAGGATAAGTTAAAGGCACAGAAGAAAATCTAGGATACTTTGCAACAGGAATCCTTTTAAACGCACAGTGAAACAAGAATAGTCTCTTAATTTCGTTTTATATATTATAACATTTCTTATATATACAACTTTCAGGTATATTCCAGGTACAATTTAATATTTAAATCTCGTTTTTTTTCCTTAATACAATTTTAGGCAATAATATATACCAAAAATAGCAGTTTAAATTGTTATATAATAATGGTGCCCCACCATGATATTACAAAAGCATTAATAAAAGTTGCTCACACGAAAATTATAAAACCTTAGGATGATTATATTATTTACAAGCTACGTGGCTTCTTCCAAATATGTTTATGGCACATTGAATACTTTATAATTTACAATAAAATGCACTAAACACAGGCAATAATGCCTACAAATTGTTTCATCATGAAAACCTAACACAACATATGGAGTGCCAAATGCTCATATTACCTTTGACCGGAAGGGTCCCTAAATGCAATGCTTATCGCAAATGCACGATGACACAGACGGGAGTCGAATACCTCGAGACGGCCCCAACCTCGCCATTTTATACATCAAAATTTTACACACCCTCTCTCCCGGGGAAGAAATATCACAACATTGCGATTTCAATAATCAGATGGCTTATGGCATGAAAGTAAATCTATAAATTATTCATATAAATTAACAAATGCGCATGAGACCAAAAACAGCATTTTACTTATTTCTGGTCTTCGTTATTGCGCGTCTTGAAACTTCGCCGACGCTTAAGGCAGAATATGAATCAAGGAGCAGTGACGTCATGAATCCCGGGACCACCCTGCCGGCAGCACTAGAGGTGACACTTGTTGCGTCCGGCAGTATGAATGTCGACGTGCACGAAGACAACTGACTGCCGGGCCGCGGGCCCTGCTGGACGCCTGGCCCATTTGTCGGCGTTTGTTGTTCGATTTTTCGGGAAGAATGGCGAAGTTCACAAGCCAGCAGACGAAATCTCCAACTTTATGTAAAGCTAAAGGAACGCCATTATGTCCCCTTTTCAGGCTACACGTAATTATTTACACCAGAATGCGGGAATTTTTCGGTCGTGGCTCGTAAGGAGACGCCCAGGCGTCTCAGATTGCATGCCACCTAAAAAATGAAATGTCACGCTACTTCTGGACGTTAGTCAAATAGGCTCACACGAACGAGAAAGATATAATGCTAATTTAAAATCTTGAGCAATAGCAACCACGAGAGAGCATGGAATTCCTTTTCGCAGACGGCGGAAAAACTCGTGTTTAATTATATAATCCTATTTATTTAACATCCGTTTCACACGACAAATGACTTAAATGCTTGCCCGCCACTAAACCTAAGAAAACACTTCTCAGTAAGATCAGAAGTATTTTTTCTAAACTTCATCGTCAGCTTACGACATTATGAGGGATGTGTTATATTTATTCATGTATTCCACAAATCTGCACATGGGCGCCTACTTTATAACAATATCTTTAATCGCCATTATCAGCTTACCGCAAATAATTTTACAGTTTTTGCTAGGTGCGATTTTTAACACATTGCAAGCTCGAGTCCATTCCCGTCCGTCAATGTGCATGCAAGGAAACTTTAATAGAACTGTTCAACTTTAATTTTTACAACCCCAATCATGCATTTTACAGTCTCTATGAGAAATAAACATGCCATGGGAAAAATACAAGATGCCTCTCTTACTTCAGCCACACAGGTTTGCATGCCTTATTACAGGCCGTCGCCAAAAATGGGCCTTGATACCCCAGCAGAAATCATCAGCCTTATTAAAACACCTGAAGAAAGAAATATGTTAAAAAAAACATCAAAGTGGACGATTGATTTTCCACAGAGTCCATGGTGAGGGAATTTGTGCATCTAGAAAAATAGGTCACGGTTTTTTTTCAAGTTGACAGGATTATTTTCTGTTATTGGTTGCTGTGAAGGACGGCACATATCCCACACCCGCAACGGCTTACATGCTGCTGGCTCAATTCGTGCAAATAAGGAACGTTTGATAGTTCCCAGCACTTCATGTCGCATTTTCCGTTTACCCGCTTAGGTTTCCAGTGTTCTAGTAGTAGAATTCGATGGTAGTGTGACCAGGAATGACATCCACATAAATGTTTGCGAGGCGAAACATACGACACAGAGACGGTGAGGTGACGTTCCAGTTGCTATGAAACATAACGAGGCGCTGCCGTGATAAAACACCGTGCTTGTATTCAGGAGGACCCAGGTTCAGTTGTCAGCCCAGACAGCCTGATTTGAGTTTTTTCCATGGTTTCCCGAAAGCACTCGGGGATTAGCTTGGATGGTTCTTCAACGTTGGTTATGTTCAATTCCTTGCTCCGATAATGATTGTGTGCTGCCTGGTTCAAAACAAAGTCCAACATTTTTTCAACGAAAGATGCCGAAGTGTAGTTGGGTCCCGCCGTGGTGCTTGGCACTTTTATTCCAAAGTTGAAATACAATTTACCCAGGAAACGAATAAATATACCGACGGGCCTGGATATTACTTTTATAAACGAGATAATGAAATTAAATATCCACTTTTCAGCTTTGGAAGTAAGAATACATAATTTTATATTTACATAAAGGGAATTTATTTTAACATGCAACCCACATTCACACCACAATCTGCACCAGCCGCGCCACAGTCAGTACTACAATCTGTACCACACACAGTATGCACAACAATCAGCAGCCACACACTGCATGCACCACGATCAGCAGCACTTGCGCCACAATCAGCACTACGATCAGTACCTCACACCCCACATGCACCACAATCAGCAGCCATTTACACTACATGCACCACAATCAGCAGCCATATACACCACATGCACCACAATCAGCACCACGTGCACCACAATCAGCAACACATGCACCACAATCAGCAGCCACATACACCACATGCAACACAATCAGCACCACATGCACCACAATCAGCAACCACACACACCACATGCAACACAATCAGCACCACATACACTGCAATCAGTACCACACACATCACAATTAGCACCACATGCACCAAAATCAGCACAAAATGCACCACCATAAGCACCACAATCAGCACCACACACACCACAATCAGCACCACACACACCACAATCAGTGCCACAATCAGCATCACACACCACATTCACCAGAATCATTACCCCAATCAGCACCCTATGAACCACATACACCACTACCGGCACCACACAGACAACCAGAACCACACATCACAACCAGCACCACACACCACAACCAGCACCATACACCACAACCTTCACCACATACCACAACCAGCACCACACACCACAACCATCACCACACACGACAACCAGCACCACAAGCCACAATTCACACCACACACCACAATTCACACCACATACCACAATCAGCATGCCACACACCACAATCAGCACCACATGCACCACAATCAGCAACAAACGCGCCATAATCAGCACCAAACGCACCACAATCAGCCCACACACCAAATCAGCACCACATACCACAATCAACACACACCACAATCAGCACCACACACCACAATCATCATCACATACCACAATCAGCACCACACACACCACAATCAGTACTAAACGCACCAAAATCAGCACCACAATAAATCCACACGCAACACAATCAGCACCACAATCAATCCACACGCAACACAATTAGCACCATACACATTACAAGCAGCGCCAAACGCACCACAATCAGTACTAAACGCACCAAAATCAGCACCACAATCAATCCACACACAAATTCATACAGCAATCAACACACCAATCCACACACCAATTCACACAGTAATCAACACACTAATCCACACACCATTCCACGCACCAATCCACACCAATCAATACGCTAATCCACACACCTACCTACTCTAATCCACACCGCATGCTCCTGCTCATCCAATGTGTGATATAAAACAAGCAGTATTTAATAGCTTACATAATGGTAGGGGCCCATACACATTGAATGCCTCCCGAAAAACCACAAGTCTCTCTCTTTGACTGATTCGTGTTCCGGTAGCCACTGCATAAAAACGACTTCGGGTACACAAAGTCTGCCTGTCGCATCTGAATGTAAAATAGATAACCCTTTATGTGAAATAACGTGAGGACGAAATATATTTTCACATTAAAGAAATCTATTCCCGGACAGGGCAGTGATGATAAGTTAGTGGCTAGTTAGTCGGTCAGACGTTTTTCCAACTCGTTTTGTAGGGTCCTTCCCCGGCCAACCATAATGGTCATAATTTGCCGCTGGACGGACAGTGCACTGTAGATAGCTGTGAGCGAGCCGCCGGCTGCCTGCGTGATCAGCTAGAGTTACAGAAAGAGCAAAGTACAACTTAAGGCTCCTGACTCGTGAATACTGCACGTGGTACCAACCCGCCGTCACCGTCGCTGCTGCCGCTAAAACGATGCTTCTTGCATATGCGAGGCCTCGACTTCTAAAAAATATTTTTTTTTGTCAGTGCTGGCTACAGTTTACGTTTCTCGGGGATGCCCCGCGACCTGATGTACTGAAATATCTTAACTTACCAGTGCGTTCTAGTGGGTGATACTAAAAATAAATGGACAGCAGATGTCGTATGGTGATGAAGGCAGCTGAAAGGGGTGGAGGCCTGTCATTTAATTAGCGAAGGCAAGTAATTGACCAATTAAATAACGAATAAAAAAATTGATAAGAATGGTGGTGGAGGGATCTCCGGAAATGTAAGTTTTTTAAAATAAATGTTTACTAATATTTTTTTGTAATAAATTTTTAAGTTTTTGTTTTTTTAGGATTTTCATAATTTTTTTGGGTTCAACCGTATTCAAGGTCATGGCCATTGGATTAAGATCAAGTTCATGGGCCACGATCAAGGTCAGATCCATGATAACGATTGAGTGACGTCACTACATGGCGGCCGGCCGACACCGCTGCCAGGTGCCAGTTTTGTCCCAGACTCATCATAATAACTCTGCTGTCTGGGAATACGATTTTTTCCCATGAAATGTAAAAACAAAAGGTTATAGTCTGTTTGCATTTCCTTCACACTTTTTTATTCAAACCTTTGAAAAATCAATTGATGTATGGCGTGTTTGATTGTTTCCTAAATATGTCACGCATGACAAGCATTTTACAATTCTGTTACCATTAAAGTATTTATTTTTAGTTAAATTTAACATATATTTTTATTTAATTGATAAATTATTACATTTCACTTATAATTTATATGAACAAAAAAAATTAGGAAAAAGGAACGTTGATAACGCCTAGTAAGAAATATTTCTTATGCAAAATATCGTTACACTAATTTCGCACGAATGCGGTGAGCTGCCCCTTTGGTGTCATTTTCTAGACTTTAAGCTTTGTTTGCATGAGGCGGAGGGATATCCTGGAAGTATAACTTTAACAGGGCTTCAGAAAAGTCGGAAGAAACCGTGAATGGGATGTATCTACAGCCGCCACTTTTTCGTTTCTACTATTAAATATATACCATACGAAAAAGAATAAGGAAAATGTTTAAAAGTAGAATATTTAGGGATTTTGTGCGCAGTTTAAGTAAAGTAAAAGTAAAAAGTATTAAGTGACAACTCTATTTTGATATATTGGCTATAATCACATGTTATAGCATCATGCCGTTACGGATCTAATTTGCGAGAAATCCAGATACCCGGAAATGCATAGCATGGATAAGGAAGGGCGCGTTGCAATGCTTCCTTATGAATGGACAATAACTTCAGGCGTTCAAAAAAATTTTTTTTTAATTCCCCTTAGGAGCACAAGACTTATACGCGGTCTAGGGTGATTTGCAATTAATGTGAAAATAGTTTGCTACCAGAACTATGTATGAATAGTAATTCTTTCTGCTCATCGCCGGTAATTATGTTGCCCGTAAATATGACAGTGGATATTCAAGCTGTTATGATAGTGCATCAGCAGGGCAAGTTTGCAGCACGAAAGAGCGGTACACTGGTTATAACTGGTTTTCCGTCTGCATATTTTATCTCTTTTTCACGCCTTGAAGTCTCGTATCACGAGATGTAACCTTTTGAAGAAGGTTTTGTTTATTGCCACTTAGCGTTATTAGCTGAACATCGTTAAAACAACGAATGGAGTCTGGATATATAATTTAGTTTTTCTTTGAATTCACTGTGAACTAACCCAGTTCATTTATTTATAAATTATTTTAATTGGATAAAGACTATCGCCACTAAAACTGGGAATTGAACGTGCTATTCGCTGGTAATTCTTAATATAAAACGTTTTTACCGTTTCACTACGCAAAATAAAAGATAAATCGATTATATTTTTTTTAAGATTTGAGATGTAGAAAATAATTGAACATAATGGACGCGTGAATTATCGAGCTTTCGTTCTCCACAGTTTTCATACAATCTTTCTATGCCTTAATAAAGATAACTGACAGTTCACAGTTTGTTGAACTTCAGAAAAAGACTATCCACATAAAATAATTTTGTAACTCGTAACTACATACAATTTTAATAAATCAGATTTTTATAAAACTGGTTTCACTACAGTGAAGAACGTGTGACTTTAAGATTAAAGAGGCCCTTTAACTGGAAGTGCGAAAACTCAGTCAAATCAGTAAAACGAAACGTATTAAATAACCTTCCTCTGCAAACTATAATTTAAATTTAAATGTTTGTTAAAGATACAAAATAATTAAATTTAAAGTTATTGTCAAAATAATATATAGAGAGTTGTGATATCATGTGCATTATATAAAAAATTTAAAAAAAAATTTTATATAAGAACTACGGACTATAACATTGTGAGGCCCTACAAAAACATACTTTTTTATATGGTTTCGTTCGGGTTTATGAGTAAAGCAGTGATTTTATAAGTGTTCCGATACCAAGATTTGAATATTGCAACTGTGGAGAGAAGTTTTTTATCCATTTTCCCTCCACAGATCAGAAGCACGAGTTCTAAAGGCCTGGCACAACTGACATAACCATTTCACAAGCACATTTATAACAATAAGAACAAACACATCACAACACCAGCACAGCGATATGGGTACGATTGACACACTAGTTGCAACGCTCGTTTGTTTATTTTCCGACTTCGCTACTAGAGAATTTTACCGTTGCTTTACTTGGCAGCATGTTTGAATAAAGAAAGTGTTGAGTTTCCGTAACTAAACCGACGCAATTATCGCTAGTTCAAAAAAACTATCCATCTCATCCTCTTCTGCCGAAAATACACGTGCTAAGTTTCAATCTAAAGATCTTCCACGAATTTCAATTACCAACATACTGTAAACTGAACGAAAGACAGTCGCCCCATGAAAACTAAAGTCAGTACACGCTCTTCCTTATTTCCAAAAACAATTATCCACTTGACAACGTAGTACAGTATTCAGAGATTCCAATTGGCTGAACAACGACGCACAGCAATAGTACAAATACAAGGAAAGTTAAACATAGTTTAACTCTCCTTGTTACTAATACTATGCTTAGTGATGTGGTTATCGTTGGGCGCGATCGTGTTAGTCAAATTGGATTAAATGTATATTACTGTGTCGTGATAGTAATTCGCTTAAAGCAATTGTGCCACGACCCTTACACAGCATTAGACGGAAAATAAGAAGACATACATTTAATCAAACGTTTTAAAATCGTGGGAATTAAACAAGCAATCCGCCTTATAGAATAAGCATCGCAAAACACACAGGCATCGTGACAAATACGTGACCAATACGATACCTTTTAACTCTATCTGTTGTAATCTTCGGTTGTAGCAGAAGAGAGAAAACGTCCACTGCTTCATTCGACCAGACAAGCTTCTGTTTCCGGCCTACTTGGTTATCTCACAAACCAGTTCATGAATTCTCCGCGACTTTGGACCGTGGACTTCTTATCAAGGGCATCAACGGTCATAGTAAAGTCGCGTGACCTTGAGTCATTGTGGACTGTCTGAGACGACAACTTTGATTATTAAACATGCTAGCAAGATTATGTACTGAGATTTACTTGTTATAAATTTAATTTGAAGCTTTTAAATGTAAGCCGTCATTTGCATAACACCGCAAATTAAGTTTACGGTGAAAGTTTGTCAACAAGGGCGACATAAGTTAATTGAGACCCTTGCCCATGCGTTTGATGACTATACTGAAAAGCAGAAATATTCACTCTACAAAAGTGAACATCGCTTTAGAATTTAAATCGGTTAGAATATTTTCTTTACGAACACTTCTATATTTTATAGCTTGTCCTTCGAAGGAAACATTGGGGTATGAAATCAAATTCCTACCTCTATGTGTACCCCTAAAATATTTGTATCCAGCGAACACAATTTTGCTGGACACTGTATAT
>NQII01005546.1:118545-159596 GCA_002778355.1 Clitarchus hookeri
ATAGTAGGGACACCATACTTTTGCAATTTTTTTATTGTGAAGAGTGTTAATTTGGAAAATGACAGTCACTTCTAATTTTTTACTGTTTTATCTTAATAACTATTCCAGAAATTTAGAAAAAATTAGGTACATTGATCGCTGAGAATGTAAGCACTGAATTCAGAAACCCATATCACTATTTGTCCGGTTCTTTTAAAGATAACTTTACCTGGTAAAAATGCTTTGGCATACTTCTAAAGTTACTTAGTCGAGTGGTGATATGGAAGATAAACTAAATTTAACGATTTTATTTGATTAGAATTTGATTTCAAAGTGATGGCTTCATAAATGTTTTAGGGTAGTGTGGCGTATCTACCAAACGCATGAGACATATTTGAGCAAACATTGTACAAACTATTCACGGTAAAGTGAGCACTTCTTTAAAGCCCTGCCATTTTTTTTTCACCCAATTTATATATTTTCGCTATTTTTAAAACAAGCATTACCACGTTACTATTAAACACATTGTATACATTTCATCACTCTCGAAATTTAGCGTCTGCATCTGCTGTAAAATATATTTATTACTAGACAATGCCTGTTTGGAGGTCCTTAAAAAGTAGTCACTTCACTGTGAATAGCTTATACGCTTGCAGTAAGTACTACGAGCATCAAATACGCTATTTCACATATTCTTTTGTCTGACAGTTTGTAAGATAACACCACCTGGCAAATGAAGCTTTTGTATCCCAAGAACCACTATACCGATTCCCTCCAACATTGGCATGCAAGCATTTCAGTACAAATACCCTATATCTGTATACATTTACAAAATATATTCAGAGTTGCGGCTATAAAGTAAATATTTAAGGTAAATATATATTATCTACCGAAACATTACCTATTTTTATTGAACTATGCATATACCGCAGTACAAATTACCAGTATTAAATGATATATTTCCTGCGCTGTATGTCATCCCCTTTGTACAAGAGTCTCAAGTTGGATAAAATAACCCTTCGTCGTTCATCCGAAATGCTCAACGATTTCTTTCAAACTATATTCACAAGCAGTGCTTTGGTAGGCTACCTAATATTGTATTATTTTAGTATATCAGGCACTTATTACGCCTTTATATATATATATATATATATATATATATATATATATATATATATATATAGTTCAAAAACATTCACTGTANCTTAAAACTAACTCGACATTTCGCCTTTAAAAAATACAGTAAAATTATTTCTGCTATTTCAGATTTTACATGCATGTTCCTTCTGTATACGCATTTAAATGTATTATTAAAATTGCTTGTATATAAGCGTTAAAGTAAGTAGTCCACTAAGTCAATTGATTTAAAATCATGGCACTTTTGTAGGCTCATAAAACAGATTATGATGATTTCTCCCACTCTCTACGCCTTCGAGTACCTCATAGAAATTACTTTTATATTTATATGTGTGTAAGGAATAGTAAACTAATTATTCATGTCGGTAACTAGTAACTAGTCTGGTGTTACTCAGATTATGGTGGGATAACAAGAGGTGTAAATTAACTTAGTTACTTTAAGTATATCTTCCCAAGACAAACTCATAACTGTTCATGATTGCACTTAAAAATGTTCATATTAACTATGTAAACAGAAAGTTTATTTTACGAGATGAATTTCTTCAACAATAAATAAAATGCCTGCATATGTAGTTATCATGTAAATATATGTGGTACGTATAACCAAAACAAAAAAAATCCCTGGTCAAGTCACAGTGAAAACGGAGGCGAATTACAGGTCTGTAAATACACGCGCACATGAACTTCCATATCTAACATTGTAGTACGTGTAAACTATTAATATGCGAAAGACAAAAATCTAATTTTTGAAAGTCTCGAGATATGTTTTTTATTTTAATTATATTTCTATTGTAGCATTTAAGTAGTTGTCAATACATATAAGCAAACTTTTGTGATTGCCACCACAAGAAAACGGATAAATAAACTGGAAAATAAAAATATAACAAATTCACCGACATGCGATAAGGCTGGTATCAATAACCAATCTTTATTACAAACGGTCTACGTGTCCAGAAATTATTTACAATTAAGACGCCTCAAAACAATTTCATTAAGTATTTTATATGTGTAGGGACTGCTGCCCAGAATCTCAGTCCTTTTGAATCAGGAAATAATTTGTAATTATATTCAGTGTGCATTATACTGTAACTGCATAGCTTTCTATGAAATGTAATACAAAACTAGCAGATAAATGGATGCCAAGTTTGTTCAGTTGGTAGACTGCTAAGGTACAAGTGAAAAGTGGACAAAGGAAAATTCCAGCAGTAACTACAATGCGGTGAACTATAATGAGACAGCAGAAGAGAGAAATGTGTGCCACTCCATCAGTTTATTTGATAGCGAGAAGCACGTAACTTAAAACAGTGGCAATTAGACATTCTGACAACCAGCAACCAAGGTGAATCATAGGTACACAGTTTTAAGAACAAAGCGGCTGCAAGGTAACATTTGCTATGGGTGCACTGAAAAAAAGGTTTGTTAGTGGT
This sequence comes from Clitarchus hookeri, assembly GCA_002778355.1. NCBI lineage: Eukaryota > Metazoa > Arthropoda > Insecta > Phasmatodea > Phasmatidae > Clitarchus > Clitarchus hookeri. The sequence goes on from NQII01005546.1 coordinate 121,089, forward strand.
TACAAAAACTGTTTGTTTTATGCTTTTCAAGGCGAAATTTTGTTGTTGGTAAAAAACATATCATGGTGCCAAATAACACGTACGAAAGCTATTTAGTACTCACTTACATATTGGTTTATTTAAAAAAAAACATTTATTCGCTGCCATGAAATATTTAGTTGGCAGCAACAGCATTCACGTTATCCTCAGTAAAACATTTTGCTGTGACTGCAAAATTACAACCGTAATAATCTGCGCATACGTTCTGGCATACTCGAAGTGGCCACGATACCATATTTGACTGTGTTCGGTTCTTTGCATCAGGTTACGAACTAGAACATAAGGAATATGCCATTACTTTATTGCAAGTAAGTAAATTTTACACGTAAATTATTCCAAAAAATTAACTTTCCATGAGGTTGTTATGATTTTGATATTTTGTTGATACTTATCGTTAACGGGGATATAGAGGCGTCACAGGTTATTGGTAAGAGTTATGTAATGAACACTATATAAAAGAGGTTTATATAACATTAACTTTGTTCAATATTATTTCAATTCATATATGATTGAAGAAGAACGGGGGGAGCTAAACTAATAAACTGAAATATTTAATGGTATTATTTTACAAAGACTTAAGCAGCCACGTTCTGAGTAAAGCCTAATTGGAGAGTCCCCACCTTGTTCATGATTCCGGAGGCTGATTAAGATGGCGCAAGTCGACGGCCGGACACACTCATCTTCAGTGGACTTCTCGATCCAATGGCCCGACGACAAAAGTCACCGCCCACGGACTACACTGTCCTATATCGGCTGCGTTGTCCCCGTTTACTGGCCGGTGGAGGGGGTTTCTGTGGTTTGCGAATTCATAACTAACTTCAGCGATCAGGGCCCGTGTCGTGGATATATAAGTGAAGTGATTAGACAGGCCGCTTAGCTAACGGCCTGACCACAACTCGTAACAAGGTGAAGTGTGCACGCCTCGTCGTTTGTGCCACATATTAGATATGTGTTACATACATGCTGAAGACAAAGGTTTAACTTCGAGCAAGGTAGCGTATTGGTAACACTTTGAGCTCGCAGTTGAGAGGTCCGATGTTCGAATCTTACTCATGATAATTATGAATGTAGTGTTTAATTACTTTTAAGATCATACCTGCCTGCAAAAGTTCACAACCCGCGAAACACTTGTGAACCTCACTAACCAGTATTGCTGTTACCATTGTAAAATTTTCGCTACAGTTAACGAACTCATTATTGCTGACAAATACACTGAAATTATTGGTGAACACAGACATAATTTTTTTTAGTTCCCTCAAAATAATGAATTTACAAAAAAAATTTTGTTGGTACCACAGGGGAATTCATTGTCATGTCTATATTGACAAAATCATTTTTTGATCCCCAACCCAGTTTTTTTTGTCACTAAAAAACTGTTTTTTTTTTCAGTGTGGTATCACATCATTCATCAGGAAGAAATAAATTGCAAGTTGTAAGTGGATTTTACTCCGGGCCAAAAAACGTTTACGAGGACTACATAAAAAAATTTTTATTTCTCAAAAGTATTTCTAAATTTGCCCTATTTGGTATTAAAGAAGAAAAAAAAAAGTTGCAGAAATATGCAATTACCTACTCTCACTACTTTGAAACAAAAATCAGAACGAAACAAAGAATATTATATTGTTGGACGAATATACAGATAATTGAATTGATCAGCTTAAAGGAATTAATTACGTAAAGTACATTCGATTGCTTAGTCCTAAAATATTGCAAGGAAGAAAACGAGTGATATCACGAAGAAATTGTTATGAATATTTGTAGCATCACACGAAAGAGACTTCCGGTGATGTTGAATAATATTATTCGGCAAAAACCCGTATTAAAATTAAAACTTTCTAAGTTTACATACAAATTTAAAACATTGGAAATAGAGATACTTCTTATTTATTGTAAACTTTTCAGTACAAATCTCTGTAGTATTTTATTAAAAAATCTAGTTAAACTGTTTTAATTTCTAAAGTCTTCAATACTAGGCCCTTGCTATGGTCATATTCTCAATAGAAATTACGCATACGTTCATAGTTTTAATATTTATTCCTAGCTTCGCTGTTAGCAGGAACACTGCACATAGTTCTGTGGAGCGTGCATATTTCTCGCAACCAATTGTCAAAATCATAGGACTTATTTTATTTCTGCATTTTCTTGAACACTCCAAAAAACGGCGTGCCATCCATTTATAGACATTCTCATCTGTGCTTAGTTCATTGCAATAATCAGAATATGCGTCTTCTGGTTTAATTTGCCATTTCAATTACACTTTACTTTCTCCACGTTTCTTCAGTCGGCGTTTATTTCTTCTCTACTGTCATCATTATTTGTTGGCATTGTTTGCTGGTGATGTCATCTCCAAGGCTGGCAGCACTCTTTTATGTTCTTTCGTTTTATTTGTCGGTGTTGAGTGGTGCACTAAAGAGTTTCCGACGTATTGTAGGAGGGCATTGATCAATCTGCAGAGAAGAGTACGACTGCACTGGCAAATAGTATTCTACGGTATCAACCACCGCTGGGTAATTAAAGATGTTATATTTTATTGAAGCAGGGAGAAGCGTATCCGGTATTAAGAGCAGTACTACGTTTTCGGCGTAAGATACGAAGTTAACGTATCATAACTGTTTTTAAAACAATTTTTAAAAGTTTACGTATACAGTGTTCTAACCTCAAATCCTATTCACGTCGTTCATGGTAGTCGTATTGGCACAAAAACAGTCCAATTTTTTGACACGGAGACTGGTTTTGGGCAGTTAGCGTGATCACTCTATCCCATATTCACTCTACGGGCGAATACGTCAAATTAACTGGGGACCAGTGACTTAAGCCCGTATGCCGCGATAAAGTTATACGCACAAACTCGGGCAGAAGCTTCCAATAGACTTGCTACTCAAGCCTCCATGCAAGCATTTATGGTAGTTTTTTATGAAATAACCTATCCAACGATACTTTTTACCGCGCAAGTAAAGACGAGAGCAATTTTTTACAATTTACTTCTGCAAATGTGGTCAAGGGACAATTTTAACTCACGGCTTCAGCATTACGTGTTCACGCACATAGTTTTGTTGTTATAACTGATTATTTTATGTTAAATAAACACGAATGTTTACCTAAATTTTCACACAATAGAGTAGGTAGAATTTCCGTGGTTTTTTTATTTACTATTTAATCGTGTTTAATAGTTTTACGATCTTCCCCAAAATAAAATAAACAAAATTACTTTACCACCCTCTCGCTCGTTGGCTGAAATGTTAACCTTGCAGGAAACATTCCGTCGAACATTGCACACGAACAATTACGGAAACGTCCATGAAAAAGGCCAGCAATCAGCAAAATCTTCCATAGAACCATCCACACAAGCGGCCATGCTGGCTTGCATGGAATCGTCGAATAAATCTTCCATCGTGGCATTCCCGCCATATGGTAGTGGAAATCTTTTTAGGCATTCATTGAGAATCACAAATAAATCAGTGAAATTCAACCATCAGTAATCAGTATCTGGTACTGGTTGCCAGTGAAGCCAATTTCACTGCATTTTAGTTTTTTTACTTAATTTTCCCTATTTTAGACTGATAAAAATATTCACCATCAATGATTGGTATAAATTTCTCCAGAATGCTCCGTAATATTACGCACACTTTTTTTTCAGTATCGGATATTCTGTAAATTTCGAACAGTTTTACGTGAATTCACGAAACCTCTACGTAAATTTGCTATTTAGTTTTCCTTTTCCACGAGTTAAAAAAAAAATTAGTTTTCGTTATGCGGGTGTTTTACCATGTATAAAAAAGTAATTGGAGAACCATACGATATTTTGTTTGGCGTGAGATTTTAATACAAATGAAAATATTGAGAGACACTTACATTCACAACTCACTTAAACTTTGTCATGAAATGTTGGGGTATATAACTTACTTCTACAAATGTGACGTACGTAAGTTTTTCACTTTTCAACTATGTTTAGGGGTTTAATATTTTGCTCTCTGTTACAGGTGCATCGTGCTACGTCTTGATGATTCAAGGAATATATCTCAGTGACGTGAATATCCCAACTGCCACATAAACGGTAATATGGTGATTACGATGGCGAAGAATGATTTGTGAGTACAGGAAAAACAAAGATGTGCTTTATTTTGTTTTTGTGGAGCTCAGCTTCAATTCTAGTTATTACAGATCATATTTCCGTATATTAAATGTACATTTATGTAAAAATGTGTGTTAATATACCGAAATGTCTAACAGCGAGTTTTACAGAGAAGTCCGTCTGACACGACCCCACTTGTAACAAAACGTAAAGCGACAATTAAAAAAGATTCATTTTAAGCTTTCTATGCATACAAAGTTATACGAAATCCGTTATAAAGCTAAGCTGGAACTTTCGTATCGTACAACTTTGTAAAATTAATCCCACGCACTGTGTGATGGACGTAGGCTGTCTTCTGTTTCACCAACCTCATCTCCACTTCTACTTTGCCGAGCGGCTGAATCCTGTTGCATTTGCAGCTAATGAATCATCATCGCGAAAAAGCTACCTGCAATCAAGAAACGCATTTAATACCTATTTTCCTCTCCGTTTTAACATGCACTTCGTAAAAGCGAACCAAAATAAAACAATGCCAACCAATTCACCGTTTTGTGGATCCACAAGTCATTTCGGACAGATGCCACACGGTTAAACCGAGAAAAATAAAACTGCGAGCATCAAGAGGGCATCATTTAAATTCTAAATACATCGCAGAAATTAAAACTTATAACAAAACTATTACTGTAGCACTATCTCTTCACACAGATGTTAACTTAAGTGCAAAAATAAGTTAATTTTTAATTGACTACTGCTTATTGACACCACAGCTCTCATAACTTTAAGCTAAATATTATTAAATTGATTTATTGGTAAAAAGTTACATATTTTTATACACAATATGGAATTCTAATCAACTACAGTAAGTTGACGTTCAACTAAAAATGCCTCGGATTAAATTTAATGAATCGAAATGTATGGGATTAGAAAGAATACTTATATGTGTCAAATTATGTTAAATTCTTCACGCCCACGAACTCATAAGGAGAGAATGATGATAACCTAATAACTATTTATTTACTTATTGCAACTCCTCCTGGGACCATTTACCATATCTCTGTATTGTTATGTTTTTAATATTTTTATACTAGTGTCTAGGGACTATGGAAATTTTATATTATTATGAGGGAAGAACTGAAGTTAATTATGAATAGGGATCAGGTATTTTATTGAACAATTATGATATACATTAAATAAAAGGTACTGGTGAGTGAGGTGCTATTCAATAACAGTATATGACTGACCTGAATGGTACCGTCCCCGTAGGCTTTGGTTGAGTTGGAAGGCAAACGGCACGCCAATCTGTATCTTGATGGCTTTATCTCGGCGTGGGTTCTCACACAGACAGACATACAATTGAGGCTTCTCAGACGTTGTACTTTTGTATTTTTACGTAGCGCTCTTAGCTCGAGGGCCATACCGTAGCTACGACCACCCAATCAGTGGGGAAGAGGGATCATGCCCTCTCATCGCAGGTGTCCCAGCTTAGCACCTGAGTTGACGAGGTCCAAGGCCCCAACCTGATACACAAGTGCAGCAGAGAACGCCCTTCCAAAAGGTTCTGAGACCCTCGTACTCAGATACCAAGCGTCTCGTCCCGCCAGCGTTCTATCCAGACCCCTAGTGTCTCTCCAGGACACAACCAGAGCGGGTTGCCACTCACCGCCCGGCCTTTCTTTAAAAGAGGGGGGAACTCTCCAGATCTCCTCCAGCATACGGAGTTAACCACTGCCAGCACGAGTCTAACCTCTAGAGATTGGTACACTGGAGAGAACCTCCGATGAGGCCGAACCGATCAGCCCGTGCTCCCACTTATTTTCCATTGCACTAGTGGGTTTTCAATGACCGATCGTTCCACCAATGGCGAGCGCCAGGTGAACAGCGGCAGCCCCTTCCATCAGTTAATACACCAGGAGGCAAAACCACCTATTGGCACACTCCGGTTGTGATTGAGGACCTGTAAAACCTTACCGGGCATAAGCCGTACGCCCATTACAGGCCGGTTGCCCACCCAGAATCCCACCCCGGATCACCCACAGGAAGACATAGTGTGTATGCGATGAACGTGAAGTGGCAGACTTCCCCTGTTCCGCCATGGTACGCGTCCCCCGGGAAAGCTCGCCCATTGCTCTATAATGAAAGCTTTCCGTCATGATCAAACTCCGTAGGTCTGGAACCTTAGGTACCAGAGTTCTTCCATGTTATCACCGTCGCTTCCACAACAATCATCCAACCGCAGAGCAACCGGTTGTAAGAGCCGTCATCGGCCACTGACTATTACCATACTTTGGAATTTCTTCACCACGAAATTCCAGTATTGGGCCCCAGCGGCCAGATTGCCAAGTGGTCTAACACTCCGCCAAGTGGTCGGGCCTAGGTACCAACTGTTGGCCCAAGCCATCATGGCAGATACACCTTACCAGTCACGAGGAAACTGGTTCCCATAGGGATATGGGTGACAGAGCTCAATTTGCGTTACCCATGGGGTGGCACGAGGAGCTTGAGTCGCTATGAGAGGAGAGAGGGTATAAAAGACGCATCATCCACCCTATCTAGGGTTAAATGTTGTAACCGGGCTCGGCTACTATATCATGGTACTGCCACACCACCTCAAACGACCGGAGACCTTCCTCCCGAAGGAGTCACTGACCCATATACAGACATACTTTACATATCCAGATACTTTAGCCTCTCAGCCTTCGTACTCTTATATTTTTACGTAGCGCTCTTAGCCAGATGGCTATCCCACGCTACGACATCCCAATCGGCGAGGAAGAGGGATCACGCCCTTTCATCGCAGGTGACCCAGCCATGCACCTGAGTTGACGAGGTCCAAGGCCCCAACCTGATTCACAAGTTCAGCAGAGAACGCCCTTCCACAAGGTTCTGAGACCCTCGTCCTCAGATACCAACCGTCTCGTCCCGCCAGAGTTCTATCCACACCCCTAGTTCTCTCCAGGACACTACAGGAGCGGGTTACCACTCACCGCTTGGTCTTTCTTTGAAAGCCATATCCATACAGACAGACAGACTGACTGACAGACAGACTCCGTACAAAGTGTTTCCAAGTATTATATAGCTTCTGGTGGCGTTATTGTCCCAAATACCATGCTGGTGGAAGAGGAGCTCCGCTGGCGCTTCGTTGATATATTTAATTAACTATTATTGCTGTAATATATTTTAGATTCTTCGCCTGGCCTGGATACCAACGCGTCGCTGCTGTTCGCTAGGCTTGTCCTCCTTTACTGAATCATAACTGTATGCCTTCCATTCGTCGGAGCTTCCAATGCCGCTAAATAAGGAAGAATATATGCATACGTAATAATAGGAGATATATGGAAGTGTATACAAAAGTGCCATATTAAGCGTAAAATAAAATACATGAAATGAACACCAAGCATTTGAATAAATTGTGTAAATATAATACACTTTGATTGATTAAATTAGATCTCAATATAACTGCAGCACCACAAGTATATTAACTAACACGTTCTATGCAAATAACAGATTTTCAAAACAACTCTAATATACATATGGAGTAATAAAAAACAACAAAATACTGAAATTTGCTTATATTGTATTACAAAGCTTCACTCTCTGCATATAAAAAGTTATGTTAATTAAAAATAACATTAACTATATTATTTTTTATGGTAAAGGGCTTTGCCTACTAAATCTGCAGCTGCGGAGTTTAAATGCAAAATCACTGTTAAAGAAATTCCTTCTAAATGCGTCAATTTTAAAGATAACTGTTTCAAACAAAAAATATTTAACGTATATTTCTCTTAAAATACTTATGTCTCAAGAAATGTTTAAAATAATATATTCATTCTTTTTTTTGTAAAATATTACTGTTGAATATAAAATAAACAATAATTGTTAACAAAAAATTGGCCAGTTTTCTTAACGTAGCAGTATTCCGTAGCAAATGTTTCGTAGAATAATTATTTTTCGAACTATTTTCTTTGAAATTGATGCATTGTGGATGAATTTCATTAACTGTAATTCTCCATTTAAAGTCGGTGTCTGCAGAGTTGGTAGGCAACGCCCTTAATGGCAATAGTACTGAAATATTCCTACAAGTATTTAAATAGTCTCAATACATACCCGAAAATATCACGAAGAACAAAAATTTACCAAATATCAGAAAACGTAAAACAAAAATCTTGGAACCATCGAATATCTTAGTTGTCTATCAAACTAACTAACTACATTACAACAAAAATTATGGACAATAAGTGTGGCATATAAATGGAAAAAAGGCTGTAAGTACCGGAAAACTGATTTCGAGAAAACCGCAAAAAACTGTTCGCTGGTTTCAATAATAGCTCTAAACCTCTGAAAAAAATTCACAGAGATAGAAAATGTTGCTAAAAATAAGTATTGCCAACCCAAATTACCTATGTATTACATTTTATTTCACTTTTATGACTTTCTACTTGGGAAACGTTGAATGTACGCGCTGAGCAACCCTCAGACCGTGGTAAGTGCCACGCTAACTGATGATCGTGTTGAATGTGCCAAACATGGGAAACGCTGTATGTGCCTAATGATAAACCATGGGACAATCAAAGTGCTACACATCATTTTGCCAAGCGTAAATAATAATGCACGCAATATTAAATAATGATTATGTGCATTCAGCAAATTAATGTTATTATTGTTTTATTAAACATTGTATTCGAAATTAAATTCACACGGATTTTTTTTTTCCGCAAGTAAAGTTAATATTTATTTTCCTGAAGTAATTAAAAAAAAGATCAAAACGTTTAAATGTAATTTAATTCAAATGTAATTTAAACAAACACAAAAACAACATACTAAATATACTTCACCAACATCATCTGCACGTGCTACAGCTAGAAGATCTTCGTAAAACATGCGATGTTCAGTCTCTAAAAAATCGAGCATTTGTAGGAGATCTTTCTTTTTTTCACTTGAGATCTTGTATACGTACTTGACCTGTGGTAAATTTCGGTGGGCTGGGAGACTGGACAACTTAGCGTGTGTTTTTTTAGGACGATGGTTTTTGTCCACGCTTGGGGATCGTCAATAACGGCGTCTAGTGAAGATGCTGTGAGAACTTCATGTGGCGTATTCTTGACTATGCGAATCCAACACGCTTTGCTTATATGTAGCTTACTTGTGTCAATGAAATGTTTAGCCACACATGCGAAATCTATGAAATCGTCTCCGGTCATAGTTTGAACTATAAAATGATTGTTAACTCGGTCTGTCCGTACCACATCTTCCAGTCGTCTCCTTTTTTCGATGACTCCGAAGTCGCGATCACATGCATTAAAACTATGACCACTAACCAAGTATTTTATATCAATAGAATCATAACATTGTTTTGCTACCAGATAAGTAAGGGCCATCAAAAGCATCTGGTTTTTATTCTGTGCAGTGCAATTGTCACACCACATCACAAGATGTTTCTTCGTGAAACGACCAGAACGAGCCACTTTGTAGAAACAGGAGGCAATCTCGTTGCCTCCTCTTCCACCTACTCCCTCATGCCACATACACATGACACTGCTGTTGGTGTCTCCCATATGAATGCATAAGTTATACGTGGAAAGCTACCAAGCATAGAACATTGAGCTATGAGTTAACATTGTTATGAACATTACTTGCTGAAGATCCATACACACTGTTGAAAACGTTCCTGGTGGCATCTGTGAAAAGTTTCTTTAGTATCGACTGGGCTTTCTCGGCTGTTGCTTGGTGGAGTTCCAACGTCTATCGGATGTTTTATTTATCCGTACGAATAATGGCGTTACTTGCAGCAACGTGAAGGCGGCCGCAAGTTTTACACGATTCAATTGCAAGGGCTCCAAATCTGAGCTTAGGGAAGTATTTTTGAACACTACAGCGTAGTAGCGATAAGAAATGCCGCATGTGGAGTATTTGTCTTTGAACAGTAGATACATTCTGTTGAGGTTGAGAGGTCGGGGCTTAAAAACTCACGACTACTCTTCTTACGACCATAACGACTTTCATGTCTTGGAAAACTGGTAATGTGGTTCCCAACTCAATTTCGATCGTTTTCTGTAAACTTCTTCTTCTTTTCATTTGAATTACGGTGTTTACCACGACCGTCTTTGTAAACAAAATCGCCGGTTTTCTTCTTTGTTTGCAAAGTTTGCCTTTTGCGATGTAAAATTGCGAAAATGGTTTTTAATGTGTTAGCACACACTTTAATATTTTTGCCATTACCAGCGGGAACAACATACGAAAAATTAACTTGGCGTCTGCTATCAGCAGAGTCAGTATATGTTCCATGCCTTCTGCGATTTATTTCATGCACTTGAATGCGGCCCAAAATATGTGTACCCTGTTCGTTAAGGCGGTAAAACTGTATGAAAAGTTTCTCTTCTTGTTCATGGGAAAGTTTATTACAGTCATTAGTACACTTACAACGTACCTCTTTCCTTAGCAAGCGTTTCGCAGGACGAGGATTCCCTGAAGAGTTTGTATACGGATGACCACTCTCTCGTGCAGCTTTCCGACTATGCTACAGTTTAATTTTGGTTCGTGGTGGCTCGGAGATGGTTGGAGAATAGTCTTGGTCACTCATTTTAACTCACGACAACAGTTACATACCCACAACGATACGAAATGTGAGAGAGAACGCACAACCTATAGGCTGGCACTTACAGCGTTTTGATTGAAAACGGTGTGATAGTTCCAGCGCTTGCGCTATCTATCAGCAGTTCCAAAAACTAAACCTTTCGACACAGGCACTTGGAACGATTCCTTAAACATTGGCAATGGCACGTACAATGATATCCGATCAAAAAACACTTTTTTCATGTTTTGGCACTTACAGCATTTTCCATTTAAATGCCACAATTGTTAATGTGTAAGAGTATAAGATAACTGACGGAAAATAATTAATCACTGCCAAATAAAAATACAGAGAAATTACATTCTGTAAAAATAAATTACTTTAAAATCTAATTTCACAAGACATGCCACGGCATCTGAAAAACGAAAACTTGACGCACATAATAGACACAATGAACACTATACAAGAAAACTATGGAACATCACGAACATTTACTTAAGATAATAAAATTATACACAATATAATAGTTTTGACAAATTTAACTGCAACGACACTAAACAAATCCCTAAATGCTTATATTATATGTCGTTAAAAAAATAATCTATTCCAAAAAAAAATTTTTATACCAAATGTAAACACCGAAAACTTGTGTGTGTATACATATTTAATATTATATTATATTTGTACACACACGTCACCCCTTCAGATATTTAATAATTTCCACAATTTGTAGCCGTTCTCAAAAGAAACGAATATATATATATATATATATATATATATATATATATATATTTGTTAAACACCTAAAACAAGTGCTAGAATTAAAAAAAGAAACGAAATCAATATGTTTGCTTTTAAAATGTTCACATCAGTTTGGTACACTGAATTAGCGGCAATGATCATAACAAGGATGAAATTCAGTTCTTCGGCGTATCACTTTAAAACTAGTTTCTGTGTGCAAGTTTGAGGATATATGCTAGTATTTTTGGAACCAATCATTGTACATTCATAATATATACTCATGCGAAATTTAAGTCTAACAATGTATTAATATGATATGTTTTTTTTTTTTTCATCTTTATAGAAGGAAGATACTAAAATTATTAATTAAAAAGGGAATTTTAACTTTTTTTAGAATTTGTGAAACAGCTCGGAAGGAATGTGTATCACGTTAAACTATATAATACAGATTATAATGGTTTTTTGTAACACAGCAAGCATGAATTCAAACACATAAAATTTACTGTAGCGTTATTGAAGCACAAAAGGATGCATAATTACTATTCTCCATTATTTACTTTCTCTGCTTGCATCTGAACTACCGCGCATATTACTATAGGGTTGAAGCAAAGCTTTGCCAGGCACACTGTTCGTTTGAGTGTTGTTTCATAGTTCAGTGGATCGTTATCTTTCATCAATGTGGTAACGATTATTAAAGGGATAATACGATAACAACGCAATAACAGGAAGAGAAGGAATTTGTGTGTTCTCCAATTGAAGACTGTTAATTTAGACAAAAGCTTTGGGGATTATCATACTTCTACTCCTGGTGAAAATAAAGCACATTGTAAATAAAATTTGTACAGAAAATATAAAACAGTCATATTTAAAAGCGACGTACGGTTTATTCCAGGGGTATATTCATTTCGCACAACAGCGCTTCGAGTGGGGGAAAAAAAAAGGCTCGGTTAACTATCCGAAGGTGGCAGTTTGACGATATGCTGGGCGAGCATGGCTTTGATCCATTATGCGAGCTCATCAATATGCACGACGTTCAGCAACACGTTTCGGGTCAACTACGAAGGTGAGTGAGTGGACTTCTGCTCGGTGGAATGTGCAGCTGGTACGGAAATAACATTTCGAGCAGCGTTATTTGCGAGGCAACGGCAGCAAAGCGCCACCCCCGCTTCCTATTACACAATCACGAACAAGTCGCTGGAATTTCACCAGGATGGCAACATTCCTACATGCTGAGTGCTCGCCCTTGACTGGCTGGCGATAGTCTGCACGACTTGCTTGCGCAAGAACACGTAAGGTAGGCATGGGCACTGTCGATATCGACTTTAGATAAACGTCGATATCGACTTTATATAAACGTCGTAGTCCCCAGCCCTGGGTATATTTTAACGGGCAAGGTGACTGGTATTCGCCCAGTAAAGTCTGCAGTGACGGAGGGAAACCAGGTACATGTCACAACTTTCAACTAAAAGCGATAAACATATGTGAGTACCGAAAATATTTATTTCGCATTCTGTTTTTGTAAATGCATTTAATTCTAAAAACCAGCAAATTTTTCAAATTTTTTCTTTTCCAATAATTTTTCGTTTTCACTATACTAATGCATGAATAAAGCGATCAGACCCACAGCTATGTTAATTTTACATATGGCGTAAGAAGCCACAATGTGCATACTGTGCATAAAGATCTTTAGCAGGGCTTTTAAAGTGTCCAGTTTACCGTGAACAGACTGTATTTCTATTTTACTCACTCCCCATTTCATCACAATGCTCGTATAACTCGTTTGGGCGACCAGAATTGGACGTTAAGTTGTTCCATCAATCGCTAATTGGGCGAAGGATGTGTCCCGCTCGATCTGCTATACGTTTTCCTAATAATTGCTATGTAGGGGACAACAGCGATGTAAGTGGCACATTTCCAAAAGCGTAATGAGATATTGTTGTTAACTATAGTCCTAGAATGTATAACGTACGTTTTCGACCGATGTTAGTGAGACAGTGTACATTTAAGCTTTCTCGATTATGGGGCGTGTCAGACCTGCAAATATGCATGATATTTGGGTGAGTAGGACTTAGCTGATCATGTGCAAAGAGTAGCAATATACGATTGTATTGTCATTATTCGAAAGTAGGAAACAATTCAAACGCATACAAAAATTTTTTTGGTGTTTTTTTATTGAAATGCAATAAGTTTTATACACTCTGGATGATCCTGAGTCAATAACAAACTACACATGTCTAAGGCTAAAATGAAATATGCTTGTTGACTATTAATTCAAATGAGAGGGTTTTAAAAAGTGCTCACTTTACCGGGAATAGCCTATGGCATTCATGATAAAAGGTGCATATCACATGTGATTTGCGCATAATTACATTCCTATGCAAAAATATGATTTTGAAAAAGGCAACTTAAAATAATTGGCATAAAATACGACCGTAGAAAATATATGGCTGTTAACCCACGTATCCAAAATTAAGTACATAAGTAGTAGAAAAATGGGAAGTTGAGCGCAAGGTCATGGGGTGTTAAAACGCCGGAGCTGTTCATGTTCTATCATTCCGGTCGGTCGGCAGCCATCTTTGCCGTCATATTGGATGTTGGTGACCTTGACCCATGGTCTTGACGTTGACCCTATGACCATGACCTCGAATAACTTTGAGTCCAAAAAAATTCAAAAAAATTTAAACTAAATGCAAAAAATTTTTAAAATTATAATATATTCCTTAAAAATATTGTTTATTATTTTTTAAATTAATGTCGAATGTTTGCGCATAATAGCACTCGTCTCCGAAGTTGGAGCCGGCCATCCACCATATTGGATTTTTGTGACCTTGAGCTTGACCCCGTGCTCATAAACTTAAATGACCTTGAACAAGAAAAAATAAAAAATAAAAAGAGAATTTCAAAAACGGTTAGCAACGGCTGAAGAATACAAAATTGTGCGCTGCGCGAAGAAACAAAAGTGACAAAATTTAGTTCGGAAGTCGTTCCTAGAGACTATACACAACTATACGCAACTGTTCTACAGGAAGGAAAACGTTTGGTGCACCTCTGGCTAGTAGCACAGACTAGGTACAGCGCGAAGCGCCCCTATGCTTCAGGAATGCGAGCGTGTCAACTGACATCCTGTTTGCAAACTGAGCTTTCTGCAGCAAGCAACGACTTCCTGCCAGGCTTGGCAGCGACGTTAACACTCTGACTAACTCCAGTGTATGAAAACATGACAGAAGAAAAATATCTGAAATAACGCAACTGCCCTAAAAATGGAATAAATCACCATAGTCCTGAACTTTCCCAACATACTGACACAATTACTTAGACAAAAATATCAACATATACGAAATTAGATAAAATCTGGTGTTAATGTGTTACTAAAGATTGGAAAAATGTTACGATGGCATGCTATTGATGGGGAACATTATGAACATTTCTATTGGCATTAGCACAATCCCAACGTTGTTCTTTTGGGTTCAAATACAAGTAATTCCCTAAGACTGTCTCTAATAGTTTCTCTGTTATTCTCGTTCAAATAGTGTATTAATTTTGAACAGCCTGTACTTCTGATACTATTTGCCTAATTTCCACAAATTCGAAATGCAAATAACGCAAAGGAGTCGAAAGATGAATTTCTTTTTACTTACACATGACATTTTTGGAGAATAGAAATAACTTAGCTATATCAATAAAAATTCAACAGTGGGTTTTTATCTACATAGGCATTTAAGCTCTCCGGCTAGCAGCATAATAGCACTAAAGGTAAGTAGATAACAAATTATTTTAAAAAATCTCGTTTTTTCTTGCTTTTTGAACAGCTATGTTAACTTAAAGTGAATGTGCTCTGCAACTTTCTAAATGCAAAATTGAAAGCACATATGTCTGTAATAACACGTCTGTGATTTACAAACTTATCCGTGGATTATCATCAACGCACTACACTTCCCCTCTTAGCCCATCAGCAAAACAACCACTAAGATTTTGGTTGATCGTCTGAACCTCCACATATTCGTGTAATTCCTCGTGTATTTGTCACAGGTGCTTAAATAAGCTCCTGGTGACAGAAACTTTCATTTGATGTCCCCACTGCGTTGAGTGAAGGAATACGCATCGAAGGAAGGCTGGTATCATTATGACTTACGCTCTAGGCGACCTCTGTTTCGTAATATCGGGTTTCACTGTTCGTGATTTTAAAAAAAAAAGAGAAAACCTGTTAATCAACTATAGAAGTGCTTCACTCTTATGACCTAAAAATTGTATATGTTTTACTATCCAAATATAAGTCTTGCTCACCGCTAACTCATTTCCCTGGCAAAAATGGAGCAACAGAACTCACAGCACTGAACTTAACGCACAGATGCGCACGTTTCTACAATATAAAATATGAATGGCTAACATTAATATTTTTATTAAGTACCGGTAAATAGTAACTATAAAAGCAATACTATATTAAAAATCGTATTCCGATATGTTCACTGGCACAAATATTACATTTTACTGTTATCCGTAACGAATATACAAAGAGATTTAAGGCATTTGACAACAAGATAAAAATGAATTGAGTAACCGTAAAGGTAAGTGGTGTGGTGTAAATGGGTTGAATCAAAGGGCATAATAAAACAATGAAATTATTGTTTGAAAGCTGGTAGTGGCAGGCATGGAGGCAAGGCAAGACTTTGTAGTTTATTTAACAAAATCAAATCTCCGTTTGAAACCTACCATCGATATTCTGGGATCTATTTGAGAACCAGTATCGATTTTATTCTTGAACAGATTTATAGCGAAAGCAAAACGAAAAAGTCTCTTCTTTTAATGTCATACCCTTGTGCCTAAGTCTTATTAGTGTAATAATAATCCGGCGCTTCTTTTACATCAGTGAAAAGCTCAGCTCAATGCCACACTTTGCTTTCATACTTAGTAAAGATTTGCGTGTAAAAATATAAATGTTAAAAATATTACTGGGGAAAATTTATATACTCTAATTTTCCAAAATGATCTTTTTGATGTTATTGCAACCAACACGTGCGCTGGAAAAGAAATATTTCTTTGCAGTATAAATGTCCAGTTAAATACCAATTTTATAATGGGGCATGATATTGTATAATTTAATTTTTAATTTTTGCGATTAATAATGTGACTTTTGTAACTTTCTTTTGCAGCTATACACACCTTATAGTTACTCAACTTCGCTTGTATGTTTATAAACTGGAAGTTAAAATTACAAGTGCGTTGTGTTTTTAGATGATATAGCTCTTGGAGTAGACAATTTAATAAAAATATTGCGTTATATTGTAAATGATTTTCTCTCGAAAATAAAACTCATCTGATTAGCAAAGGATGAAGCAGCCTTTCATGTACAAATAAAAAAACAAAACAAAAAAAAAAGTGACCGAACTGACAAACAACTCCTAAAAACACGTAGTTAGCGAATCTGTCATTTCCTGCTGTACAAAGCACGTAAATGACAGGTTTTGCTCCATTGGGGATATTTAATCTCAACAACAGGATGGTTAAAAATACGTAAGTGAAAAAGCCGCTTTTATCGCGAACTCCAGCACTTACACACAGGGGCCACGGTGGTGTAATGGTTAGATTACTCACCTCCCAATCAGACGACCCCGGATTTCACATGTGGAAATCGTGCCGGACGATGCCACTGGTTGGTGGATTTTCTCGGGTATCTCCCGTTTCCCCCACACTTTCATTCCGGCCCTGCTCCCTACTCACCTCGCTTCACCCTTATCGGCTCTGAAGACCTCGAATTTAAGAGCCGCCCAAATCTCTTCACTCACTCCTGCCGCACGCCACTGGCCAGCAGCATGCCGTAGCGCCGGTCGCCAATCAGATCTTGCTAACTTACACGCCACCAGTCCAGCCAATAGGGAGTTTTCCGCAGCCTCGCGAGCCTACGTCAAAGGAAATGCCATGCCATTCCACATCTGTGAGTGAGTGAAGAGGTTTGGGCGGCTCTTGACAGCGAGGTCTTGAGAGCCGATGAGGGTGATTGAGGTGACAATGGAGCAATGCCGGAATGGAAGGACGAAGGAAACGGGACATCCCCGAGAAAACCCACTGACATCGTCCGGCGTGATTCCCACGTGTGAAAATCCTGTGACCCGGCTGGGGATTGAACCCGGTTCGCCTTTGTGGGAGGCGAGCAGGCTAACCGCTCAGCCATCGCGGTCCCCTCCACTTCTGTGTTGTTACCTATTCTATATCTATACTATGCATTGTCTTTATGAATTGTGTTTAGGTGGCATTTTTAAACTCCGCTACACATTGCGTCACAATTGCATGGTAAAGACCATTCAAGGTTACTTCACACTTTTCTGAAGCCCTACTAAAGCCCTTCCAGGATATCCCTCCACCTAATGCAAACTTATCTTAACCAAATCTAAGAAATTATACTAAAAATACAGCGCACCGCATTAGTGCGCACTCAGTGTAATACAATTTTGTATCAGAACTATTTCTTATTAGCCATTACCAACACACCTATTTTTTCCCTGTTCTTAGTCATACAAATTATAAATTAAATATTGTAATTGATAGATGAAATTTCAGTAAAAGTTCAATTTATCCAAAAATAAGGTACTTTTAGGTAATTTTATTTTAACAGAAGTGTAAAATGTTTGTGATACACGACATATTTAGAAAACAGCCAAGCAAGTCAAACATGGGGTGATTTTTCAAAGGTTTGATTTAAAAATTGTGAAGAAACCGTGAATAGACTATATACGCGTGTATTGCTAGAAACGTTAGTTCATCTTATATTTAAATTTCGTCCATGCTAAATTAACTTTACACTGTTTCACGTCATTAATATTAATTTTTATAAAAGTGCTCTTCGTGGTGTGAGATGAAAAGGATACGTATGAGTGAGAAAAGATGACATAGTTTCGCACCGGGACACATTTCGAAAAAAAAAAAAAAAATTTGTAATTTTAAATACGTTGCATATGTCGTCTAAAAACGTGACTGCCTCTAAGCTTCAAAATTTAATTACCGCATTCTGCATTAATAAAGTTACTGCAAATTAAGAGAAATATTTGAAATTCTATCTTACTGCGCGAGAGAAATACTGGTTCGGGCGGTAGGCCGTGCGTATTTCCCACATTGAAGTTTGAGACTTTTTTTTTACCGTAAGTGCAAAACTCATATTCGCACACTGGACGAATACAGTAACAATAACTGAAGTAAAACTGCGTTGGTGGGTGATTTGCGATCGCTAACTTGCGTCGAGTTCGTAAGACCTGTTTTTAAACGGCTTGTATGAGGGTACGAATATGAAAAATCAGTTTCTTATGAAAAAAAAAATCGCTGCCGGTAATAAATACGTGACCGAAGAGAGATTTTCTGGATGGGTACACTTAAATAACCTTAATGATCCGGGATCCATGTAAACTCAATGACCTGCGCAGCAGTTAGGCTGTCTTCGCGAACTAGTTTACGTCCATTACCTGGTCGCTTTCGCTATCGTATCACTCGTTACGTGCCACCAACAGCGAAACTGTTTGGCCTTGGCTTGAGGAATGACTGATGTAGTCGAGCCACGCTCTATCGCTTCTAGAATTACGAGCGTGATAAAAGAAAGACGGCTCGTTTGTAATACACGTTAAGTTGAAAAATATAAATGCATGACTCGGCCAGAACGTCGGAGAATTGTGTGTTTAATGTAACTTTCGAGGCAATGCCAGTCGGTCCGTGCTTTAGATATTCTCAGAATTCAGTTCGCTGTTCTGGCCGCGTGATCTAGTGGCTTTGACCGTCTGGACGCGGGAGAGGGATCCAGGAACGTGAAACCTGCTCGGTGGTCTTGCTGATCGAGAAGTAGAAACGCGAGATAAGGTACATAGCGTTTGCCGCTTCCCGTGTCTCGAGTTTGCGTTTGACTGTTGGCAAAGACAGGCGGCGAGAGAAAAGAAAGAAAAACCGACCACAGAAATTGCTGGTGTTACCCACAGCTAACTGTTGAGAGCCGGTGAGTACAGCTGAAGAGAAATGTAGTTGAGTGTTATACTTTCAAGCACTTTAAATTTGTTCCCACTGCAAATAAAGTGAGGTCGTTGTAGGCACATTGGAGTATGGAAAAATGTTATATTCTGAAAATAAATAAATAAATATATATATATATTATTTTTAGGAAACTCAATGCAATCAACTTCTTGTTTCGAGGGCACTTCAAAGTTGTAATAACGTTAAATGTGAGTACAATCTTGCTATGTAATAAGTATAAATAAGGCAAGCCCAACATTTAAGCTGTTTTTCGTAACTTTTACTCAGAAAAATATTTTGTTAAGTTCTTGAGTTGTTCTTGAACGATGAAAATAAAAATTATTTTGTAAAAACACGTTTTTTAACGTGCTAGTAGAATTTTTATAACTAACTTTAAATAAGAAACTTATTCATTGTTTCATACGATATATTGTTTAGATATTTTAATGATTCTTTTTAAACGTAATTTTTTTTGCAAGGTAACATACACATATAAATTTACCACTTCATCACATTAATTTCAAGGCTAACATAGGTAACAGTATTCCACTCTATGGCATGACATGCACAACCAAGTAATCTCTTTTAGGTAAACGTTATCTAAGATATTTCACTTTGCTTTATAGAAAAGAAATTAATAGTTATTTCTGTAACTCCAAGAATTCACCGTATTGTAAATAGACTAAACTTCAATGCATGGAAGGAAACCGCCGTTATTGTTATACATAGTAAAATACCCTTGAGTGGGTGTTAAATTTTTATGTCTGGATTAATGATTTATTTCCATTTTTCAGACAATTCATTTCCAGGGAGAATTATTGATTACAACATGAACCCTTAGAGTAAAAGTTACAGTTTCTGACATAGAGAATGTCCACAAAATAGATTCACAATCTAAATGCATAACACTCATCCCCCTTAAGTTTGACGGTTACAGAATACGTTACACGCAGGATTTATACCAACGAGGTCATCTTATTAGACGCTGTTGGCGATCGTGGCTAAACTCACTTTTTGGCAAATTAACTTCCCTTGCAATTGTAGCTCATCTCGTTTAAGAAGAAACACCATGTGATATATTTGCATTTCCCAAAGTGGCATGACTTGCAGAAATAGGAGTGCTCGATGACTCGCTCATTGGAACCGATGCTGCTTCCGGTTGGGGCATTACTGGGACATCAGTTGGTTTATCAGTATCACATAATTCCTTCGGAAGTTTTAACTTCCTATGGCAACGTTCCAGTCTGCTGAAAAACAACACCTTCTAACCAACAACACTGAAACTCTTAGCACAAAATTTGTCCCTGATTGCAAGTGCCCGTACGCTATTTTTTTTTTTATTACTTTCCTCTCCGAAGTAGTGGTGTAACAGATTCAAGTATGTTCTGATTCGTCGACTACAAATAAGTTCAGTTTAGCTGGGCTGACATTAGTTGTGCAGCGAAAAGTGGAATGTGAAGAAAAAATTTTTTTGCCATTCTGAGAAACGAGTAACCTGAAATTATTCGTTCCGCGGCATCTTAAGTAGTTTGCATAATTCTTTCTGCCTGTCCATTAGAGGAAGGGTGAAATTTGCTAGGGTTACTGTACGGATTTCGATGCTGGAGGCAAACTCCACAAAATCTGAAGATGTAAAACAGGTCCCACCATTTGAAACGATGGCAATTGGAATACCACGTGTAGCAAAATGGCTACGCAAAACCTGAATTGCACCATGAAAGTGTATTGATTTTACTGGTAAAACCTCCAGCTATTTCGAGTACGAATCTACTACAACAAGAAATGTCTTTACTTGATACGGCTCTGCAAATTGTATATCAAGTCGTGTCCACGAACATTTCGTATATTGCAAAGGAAAGATGGCGGCTGATGGAGGCGCATGTCGAGACTGCTGGGATATCTGACAGTTATTTTATTTACAATTTGCTCAATTTCTTTTTTCATGCCTGATCACTGTTTGTAACTACATACATGCCAAGGCTTTTGCGCGAACTATGATGAAGTGTTTTAGGGAATATTTTCTAGCACTAGATGGAATAATGACTACAACCTCAAAGCAGCCAGCCATGATATGCTGAAAGTTTACTGACGAATAGCTGGAATTTTTCTTCTGCCTTTCACAATGGCTATTCCATCCAAACCCAGCTTATAAATCTTGAAGACATTGAATTATTCTGGGTAAGTAATTCAATCGCTCAGCATTTAAAGGGGGTCGAAGCAATTCATCCAGAATTAAAACATCCGTGAGTGACATTTTATAATGATGGTATGAAAAAAATTATCTTAATCTTCTTAAATTATAATCGATGTTTTTAACATATACAGTGCATGGGAATAATACTATATTTCGGGCTCAAAATATGGGAGTGTTTAGCATTGCTACTATACAAAGTTGGGAACTTCCCTGCGCATTTCACTGTTCCCTGAGCAACTGTAGGGACGTTTCCATGCATGTATGGGAAAATAATTTACCATTCGCGCTTTGTTACTGTACGTATACACTGATATGGAAAATTTTCAAATTATTGCTGTGTATGTTCTTGTTCATGAGGACCATTGCATGGTAGTCTGCTCAGACCATCTGCATTCGTAATTATTCTGTCTGGTAACTGCGCCAGATAACAATTGCATCCCCCAAGCATTAGGCTCCAGCATAGCATATGTAGAGATAGATCTGTAGGTATTGCAATCGTATTCGTGAATAGGCCCAGCAAAGGTTTGTGGTCTGTGCGAATTTCAAAATGCCGTTCATACAAATAGTTGTGAAATTTCCGAACTCCATCTACGATGATGAGAGCTTCCCTATCGATTTGTGAATATGCTTGCTGATTCCATAAGCTGACCCAGGACATATATTATGTCATATTGACAGGTATCGCATGTATGAATAAGATGTCGTTGATTGTAATGAGCCAAAAAGAGCATCTGAAGTAAACAAATCTTCGGTAGCTTAGAATTCTCTTGAACGCTGTGTTGTCCATACACAATTAGCCTTCTTTTCAATTAACCGGAGAAGAGGTTCTGCAACTGTAACCTTATTTGGAACAAATTTAGGTGTGGTAGAAATTTAGTAATCCAATGTATACTTGATGTTGCTCTTTATTTTCAGCACTGATGCATCCTATATAGCATTCACCTTCTCTTCGCTAGGATGTATACTATCACTCTCGATCGCATAACCCAGAAAAGTCATTCGTTTAGTGTTTAACACAAGGTTCTGGCTCTTGAGAGGAAACCCTGCATATGATAGCAGGCTTTTGAATTCATCCTCATTGCTGGCTGTGAATAGTATATTATCAAATCAAGGAATAACTCCTTAAAATCTTGACAGGATTATCTCTATCAGGCGTTGAAAAATTCCCGGTGCTGAACTTACTCCAAGCGGTAGCTGTTTTACATTGAATTCTCGCATATGAGTTGTGAATATCTGCCCCAATTACGATAATTCACCATTCTTTATTGTTGATTTACATGAGCAAGGTCTAGTTTTGCTAAAAACCTTCCCATCTTTTAATTTGGTTAACAATTGATTAATAGGGGGAACTGAATAACGGTCCCATTTGAATGCCTTGCTGATTGTGCACTTATTATCACCACACAATCGAATGCTTCTATTACACGTGAAAGTTACTGCAATAGGAGTAGCCTATTCTGAATGAGCTACATGTAAAAGTACCACTTGCGTTGTAATTCTGGTGACCTCTTTTTCAATGTTACCATGAAGTGTCAAAGGAATGTTTCGAGATCACAACCGCATAGGTTGAACAGAAATGTACATTTTAATATCTAGACCTTTATTTTCGCCGAGTGATTCGTCGAATACTTCAGGAAATGCTTGCTCCGAGTTGATAAATGAAAACGATTCCGTCTTCATGATATTATTCAAAGAAATATTGAGTTGTTGAAGCCAGTTACGACCAAGTAGAGAAGTATGGTTTTGATCTGTGATTACTAGGGGAAACCTCCCGTTGTAGCTTTTCAAATCGCAGTTCCACTTTGGCCATCCCAAGTGCCCGTTCTTAATTGCGATTGTTTGCTATACTGACTGGGCTGGCACACTTACGGCGCGGCGCCTGTGTCAGTCTCCATTTTCACGGAGACTCCATTCATGTTTACAGTTGTCATTATTTCTGTGAGATTCCGGTTGTTAACGCCTACTAAAATTGTCATGTAGTACAACATGTCTTCTGTCGACTCATCATTTGGGAATGAACCTTGAACTGATGTTGGTGTTGTCGAATGGGCATGTACTTTTCTCTTGAGATTTTGTTTCCCACAACAGACTCGTTAAATGTGATCTCTTTTCTTTACAGTTATCGCCGCGACGTTCTCNGCGTTGTCTACCACGTCTTGGTCAGGGTTTGAATTTAGTAAATAGTATAATTTCTTTCACGACTTTATTTTTTCACATGCTGCCACATGGTCTGTATTAATGAACTCGAGGATAGCGTATGTACATAGCTAATATCAAGGATATGTTGCTA
This sequence comes from Clitarchus hookeri, assembly GCA_002778355.1. Taxonomy (NCBI): domain Eukaryota; kingdom Metazoa; phylum Arthropoda; class Insecta; order Phasmatodea; family Phasmatidae; genus Clitarchus; species Clitarchus hookeri. Next base: position 144,979 of record NQII01005546.1, read on the forward strand.
TGTCACTTCAGCCGCTTGAGCTCTTGTAAGTGCTTGTGCGAAGAGAGCTGTTTCGGATAGCCACTAACACTGTTTTGTTTTATCTAACATTCCACACACCAGTCCATCTCGCAAGGTTGAATGTAAAGTGTCCCCCAAGATAGCATATTTCGGCCAGACGCCGTAGTTCAGTAACACACTTGGAAATTGGCCAGGTCTCTTATTCCCTGTGACGTGTATCTTGAGACTGCAGACGTCAGCGTATCATTGGGCATTGTTTCCAAGTGTTTACATCATATTTTGTTGTTTACTGACATTTTCTTGAGAATTTGCGTCACACCTATATCTACCTTTATCACTTCCGTACTTATCTAGTAAATGTTATCCTTTTTTCCTTGAGTAATTAGTAACAATTTTCTTTCAGCTGCCTCCTTCTAAAGCCACACTAGATTCACTTCCATACATGATAGGTAGTTTCGCGCATTATAAAATATGTGTCTGTTTTTCAGTATTTTATTTTTTNTGTGTCTCTTTTTCAGTATTTTATTTTTTTAATTTCTATGCTTATTTACACAGATATTTATAAACTGGTTAATCTTTTAATATAAATCGATATACAGTTCATGTAAAATAATAATATATAATTTTTTTTAAATATTTTATTTGTAATATCATTAAATTTAACATTGGAAACACGTACATTTTTCCTTCAAAAGCAAATATGATTTATCAGCAGCNATTTGTAATATCATTAAATTTAACATTGGAAACACGTACATTTTTCCTTCAAAAGCAAATATGATTTATCAGCAGCAACTCCGAGGTCATCAAGTTCATGCAAAGTTATTTAAGTATGCGCTTCATGTTGCAGCTAATCTTCGTTACCTGTGTTAGATAATTCGGTTGTCATCATAAAATAAGGCATATGGAGAAATGCAGCAAAATTGTCTTAGTCCTTTATTAAAAGAAATTTCACCGTTTCCACTGATATCCAAACAGTGGTTCCAAAGTAATGGCATCTATGAATCCTATAAGGTGATTTCGATTGCCCCTTTTACTATAATTCTCCATAACACCCCCAATTTACACAATCGGAAAATCTTTCCTATATCTATTAATGTATTTCGAAATGGAATTCCCTTATTTTCCCAGTTATCCTTTTAATGCAATATCACTATTTTAAAATATTCTTCAGAGATTAAATGGTCTGATATTATTTTCTATCTACTATTTTATATCCTTGAGTATAATTTATATGTTCCATCTAGCAGCCAACTTTTAAAAAGCCATCACATACATTAAATGAAATTACGACGTATCTTTCTTTTGCTTAGAGCCTTCGTTCAGAGACCACTGTGAATTCATCAATATGATTCCGGGTGTTTTCCGGTTCTTCATATTCATTAAACATTCTTACACCTTTTCAATGGTCTGAATATACACTTCTCCATGCATCTCTCCAATACTACTTTCATTTATAGTCTCAAATTACAAATTTCTATGATATTCTATCCACTATTACTTGTCTGTGCTACTGACCTGGATGTCCTACTTCTGTGCTCTTTTTAATACTTCCGTAACTTTACCCCATATTCCACAGACTGTCGAAGAAGGAAGTCATGTTCAAGATTTGCTACAAATTTTGATGAGCTTGTCGTATTACTATTTTTTGCGCAGTTCTACAGCCTCGCGATTAAATATCCGAGTTATTTTGTTAGTGTTAGCGGTAAGAATCCGCGTTTTGCTCAGCGGCTGCCACAACCGTGCGTCCATCTCTGCCTTGTCACACCCCGAGAGGGCCGGCAATATTTTGGCTGAGGAGTCCCCTAAGATTATTACGTTTGACACTAACAAGATATGCGAGTTTTCTCAGGGTTTTCCCACACCATCCCCGTCCACATTCCGCAGGATTGGCAGAGCACGACAGGTGTGTCCTCGGTCGGGGCAGCAGGCTCGTATTTGNAGGTGTGTCCTCGGTCGGGGCAGCAGGCTCGTATTTGCATCATCTTTTTCTTATGTCATCCGAGTTGTCCTCACGTGACGCAATACCGACGTGTGAAAGTCGGTATTGATTCTGATGTTTTATTCCAGCTGGTGAAATAATTCCTCATATTTAGCATTTCGCATTAGATTCTAACAATTCGGCAACGATAAGAAATAATTTGACATACAGTACTCCCCAAAATAACCAAACGTTTTATAATTTAATATTTGTTTAATAATGATCATTATTATTGTTCCCAAATTAATGAACATTTTATTACGTTGAAATAGGTAAGAAATTCTTTCTTAAGTTCTTCAGTAATTTATTATTATATTATAATTCTAATGCTTATGTATTTAAGGCGTTATCTAGCCATGTGAGAGAATGTGGTTAACATCTGTTCCTTGGATATTTAAATATAGGTGAAATTATTTTATGTGTATGGTATACTTTGCTTTTAAATACGATATAAATTTAATTGGTTTAATGCATATTTTTGCTGCTACAACTAGGTGACCTCAAATTCATTGGACCACCATTTCTCGTGTAAAACAACCTAGGGGCTTGACTACCGTACGAAGGAAGAGGGAAGAAAATTTCAGGCACATAGCATATACAAGTACAAACATCAAAATGCTCGCACACAAACATTTCATAACTGCAATTGCTAAATTGTACTTATTTATTTATTTCATTACTTACTTACATGGCGAAATCAAACTAAACTATTTTTTCCCACAAGTGCTGCATTATAGAAAATATACAAGAAAATTAATTATGCACATAAGTATGAAGTTATTAAAAAATTATTGATATCTGTACTATGAAGTTACCACACAATTAATGCTCTCAATACAATAAAATTACTACAAAAATTCTAATACGTATTATAAAATCATAACAAAATTTTAAGAGAAAATAAAATTAATATATATTAAAATTATATTCATAACGTTATTTATGTTGTTACGATACTGTGTCCATTGTCTACCATGAGACTATATAAATACTCATACCCAGACTCAATGTTTATTTATTCTCACTGTCGGCAATGGACGCAGTCCAATCAAACCATCATAATAGCATGAACTCGCCATTGCGATTTAACCTCAAAGATAAAGTTTTTTTTTTCTGCAAACCATATTTAATTATACCCGACCATAACTATGACGTGGTTTGAACAGGATCCGTGCAAATACGTTTGGTACTTGTTTGTAATTATTTATATTTTAATGCATACGTCAGTTAGGGGGAAGTTATGTAAAACAAGAGTTTAATACCTCACAGTATGGGTTCGTATTGTCTCGCTGTTAAAAATTCGTATTACAGAGATATGTTTGCAGAGCTGAAGTATACCTATACATATTTTATGGTTGTCATTTAAATAGTAAAATAGTTTTTCTGCCTAAAACGTTGTGTTTAAGCTATGCTGTCTAAAGTAAAAAATATGTTATTTAAAATAGGTGTAAATGTTTTCTAAAATTATTTTTAGCCTTTTGCATTTCATTTTTGAATACTCCAAATTAAATCTGTTAGTAATATATAATAACTTCTTAGTTATGGGATCGATTTCATGTGGTTTTCAAAATTAAAAACATCCTCCGAGTCACTATGACAGAAATATCATAAAGAAAATTGTAATTACAACACAAAAATATTTNAAAATTAAAAACATCCTCCGAGTCACTATGACAGAAATATCATAAAGAAAATTGTAATTACAACACAAAAATATTTTTTTTCCAAGGCAAGAAAGCGTTATGAATTCTTTTGTCATAGCATTAGTAATATTTCTAATGGATTTTCCAGTACGAATGTGATAAAAATGTAATACTTCAGTATGTATACCCCATGGGATGAAATGAAACACAGCATTTAACGTTTCNTACGAATGTGATAAAAATGTAATACTTCAGTATGTATACCCCATGGGATGAAATGAAACACAGCATTTAACGTTTCACAGATATGTATATGGTTTTCACGTATCGCGAAATACTGAACGTCGTAAAGAATTAAAAGTAAGTTTTTTTCTTTCCATACAACATGTTGTGGAGAATTTGATATGATCTCTGTAAACTGATAAAACTTTAAAGCTTCTTATAACCTCAGGATCAGTGAACAATTGCGATTTCCTGTCCAAGAGTAAACAAATAATTGGTCCATATTGCTACACCTAATTAAAATATTTGTGCTCAAAGTACGGTGTTTTATAGATAATCTGTAATTATATTTACAAAGTAATTTACGACTCATTTTGCTTCATTTCAAAAGATTCCTGCAATACAACTCTCGTTATAGAGAAGTTGCAATATATATGGGCATGAATTATCAAATACACCGGGCCTCTTTTTTGTCGACACTTCGTAAAAAACATTCCGAGGGTCCTCTAGAATCATAGTCGCTAAGAGGCGTCTGCTCATTTGGTGAGAATCTGCCTTAAGGCATGACTTATAATATGAGACTCAGCATTGAAGCTGTCTGGAGTGCGCCATAATTATGGAGAGCTCGCAGTCTTCGCCGCTTCACTGCATGATCGCGCGAAGTTGAACCCAGGCATTAATACGACATTTGTTTATACCTCGATTAACAGATAGTTAATAATAGATTTTTTTATAAAATGATTGTACTTAGTGTACTTCAAGTAACTAATGCATCAAAACTGTGTTACAAGTATTACAACTAATGAACTTGCCCTAACCGACGATAATATCTTCAAGTAATATACCAACAGAATTTCGGTGTTCTGGAGAGTTTCGTTTTACATTTCAAATCTAACAAATATGAACTACAAACACTGTTGTCACAGTGCTTCATTGCGAAAGTTGGTAGCATAAGTTGTGGGCGAGATAAGTATTTAAAATTCTATTCAAACCGACTTGTATATTTCCAGTAAAAATTCATATGACAGATTATAAAACGCGTTACTTTAAAACAACGGTTAATTAGAAGTAATTAATAAAACTTTTTCATATTATTAGAATTGAATATACCATCGAAAATGTACTAAGCAAGCATTGTAGAAAGGCACAAGGAAAACAGCATGAAGTAAATAATAACTGAAGTAGTAACAATAGGCAGGTGCAAACAGTAAACAGGAACCAGTAAGGCTTTGCACAGCAGCGACGAGCCGCTCTCCTATATTCTGTCATTCCAGTTGAGGTTTATATTGTATTTTTATTTTTGTATTAACAAGACTAATATGCTAACATTCATAAGTAGTAATTTTACTTAAATGAAAAATCCCTGTATGCACTTTGTTTGGTGGGAATAACGGTAGCCCATACTAATGAATTTCGTTACTTTCATATAAAATTTTAGGTTCACAGCAAAAAAGCGGAGGTAACGTACACAGACGAATGCAGGAAATCCAATTTAATATTATCCCCTGAACAAATTTGCTTGCAAAAGTAAGGTTCTGCAAGCCAGCCCAATGTTTGAATAGTGAAGTTTGCGTTCGAATAAATGTATGCCCCCTGCAGAATGTATTAGCAAATTCACAGCAAACTATTTTTTAAACGCAAACAGATTTTAATATTTCCATGAAACCCTTGACACTGTCTCGTGCCTGATGAAGAAAAATCATCTATACAGGAGAATTGCATAAAAACTTTACCGACATCATCNCTTGACACTGTCTCGTGCCTGATGAAGAAAAATCATCTATACAGGAGAATTGCATAAAAACTTTACCGACATCATCTAATATTCAAGATAGACAAGCCATATATTTACCCAGTTCATTCATTCACCAGGAATTTATCTGTTCTCTTTTATTATCTGTTTTACATTTTCTTCACAAGAATGTTGATGTCTCGCAAATATGTGTGATCTTTATATATGCAATTAATTTACTTCAAAAACATTCATAGGGATACAGTTGAAGAAACACAGCAAGTTTTTTTTTTTTTTTTTTTTTTTTTCAGCTTCGCTGAAAAGAAAATACTGGAGATCTCGTCTTGAACATTTGGTTAGATATAAGCGTGATTAATATTCGTAGACGACTCCGAACGGCCAAAAAAAAATAAAAATTAATATGCCCAGTGAAATGAAATATTTGCTGGCTGGCCAGTGAGCGAAATGTCGGGCTGTCACAAACACTGGTGTTTTTTCACTCGGCGCTGCTGGGGAAAGCAATTTGCAGTTAATAGCGGCTGAGGTTTCTCATCAGCGTACAACATTCCGCCGCCAAACGGGAAAAGCCAATGAATTTTCTGCCGCTTGGAACTTGATTAATCCATATCTCAATGGTTTTCTAATAATTTCTTATTTCTTTCTTTAAACACGTACTGAGATTTTTCATTTCATATCATGATCGTTGAAACCAATTTGAAATTCCTGGACTCGGTTCGATGGACTCTGTTTTTAGTCAAATAAAGGTAAACGGTTATTCAAATATTTTATTTATACTAATATTTATAATCATTAGTTAAATAGTGCTATGCGTTGTGTTTGAAAAGCCACTCACAAATAACGCATGAATACCAAAATTACCGATTTTCTGTAAGTATTCGAAACATTTGCATACCTATGCCATGAAACAGAATAGAAGAAAGACCTTTAAATTCTTGTATGAATTCTGTTATTGTTAGCGTTCGATCAGGAAGTTTCTCCTTGGGCCTCTGCAAGGAAACGTCGCTTGTATTACGAAGCTTACATTTCGTCTTTCTGCTGTCAATATTTAGCAATGGATCATTAGTTTATTATTCGCCCATTTTTAATTTGCCATTGCCATAATAACCAACACGATGTCCAAGATGTCAGCACTGCACTGATTTAGGTTTTAGCTCAATGTGCATTAAACTAGGGCGATGAAGTACGGGATATGTCGAAGATAATTCCTGGCTCGTCAAATGGAGGAAGAGTAAATTAGTACGAGTTAGCTGTGTACGTGAGTTCTCTTGTGTGTTAGAACCTGCGTATGGAAACTACAGGCTGTTCAAGGCAAAGTTACCACTTTTGGAAGCCCTCACATTTGTAATAAACGCCTGTAAATATATTTTATTTTAGTCATAGATGGTAAATTCCGAGTGCGGTGGAATATAAATACTGTATATATTACATACGTGGCAATGCTTATTTAAAAAGGTGGTTAACAGATAAAAAAATGGCTGAAAGGGAAAAGTAACTAGGGACTCAAATGTGCTCACTTTACCGTGAACAGCATTTAAAAGGAAATCGGTCAGGCGTGCTCAAAAATGGCCGCACTTTATTCCGACGTGCCCCGCCAATTTGACGCTGTGGAAGTTATTCAACCTTGTCAAGCGTTGACAAGGTTGCGGTCAGGCAGTTACGTCCGAATACCACAGAACCAACTAACTAACATGAAACAAATAAGATTGTATGGCTCAGAAACTAATGGACTGATTTACATCAAACAAACTTTACCATGCATTGTTTATTAGTTGGACATGGCCGCACGTTTGGACGTTGTTCACAGTGACAACAGTTTGGCGATAAACCTTAAGATTTTCACAAAGTTCAAGCTTATCCATCTTGTTATATTAACGTGCAGGAACTTCAGCCAAGTATAAAACAGTATGTTCCTCTTGCTAAATTTTTAGATTTACTTCGTTAAACGCCATCTTAGCATACAAGGCATTGGTATTATATATGTAAAAGCTAGCTCACAGGACAAAGCATTTCCCAATTTATAATTACAATTGCGATGGATCTGCAAAACAAATAGCTCTCTACAATATGGACCTAATATGCACACTAATTTTATATTACGAGCCTTAATTAGATACCACACCCCGAAAATGTTCCGAACTCATAAACCTAAAGTGTGTTCTAACATTGATAGTCATGTAGATAACGATCCAATAGAATGGCAGTCAATACACCACGGATGCAGAGGATTTAAGGTGTTCAATTTACTCAAAACAGATACATACATTTTCTTAATATTTTCTTTAAAGCTACATGCAATTCATAAGTGATGCGTAATCGGCTCATTTCTCCTTTAGTTTCTCGATAATTAATGATTTGGTTCCTATCATATTCAGTAAGGGTTAATTGTTATATTGATAATGTTTACATTTGGATGTTTCCAAAACACAGTGTCAATATCGATCTTCTTCATTAAAAATGCACTCCTTTCCGTTACTAGTGCAAAGAAGAATTTGAGGGACTTTAAAATTTTTGGAGCTATCCTCTGAAACGTCTCTCTTCAGAACGTTATTTTAAAAGTGTGAAAGTCTGTGCTAAATTATTATTCACTAGAAACTAGAAACAATGAGAATTGAGCCAAATCAGTGAAAATTGAGCAACTGATAATCAGTGCCAGATAACTTATTAATTTAGTTGCTGAATTTCACATATTTATTTGTATTACCCACTGAATGTCAAGAGTTCCACTGCTATAAATCACTTGTTCCCAGTTAATTTTCTTGATTCGCCGGTCAGCAGTAGCATATAAACTCATTTTCAGTCAATGTTATTTCACTGACTGGTATCACTGATTCGGACTTAGAATGTTCACAATCTTCTTAATTGGCAGCATACTTAAATTAGATTACTTCTGGTACACCAGTTCGTGTATCCGCCGGCTGTTAATATGTGCAGTATTTTTTACTTATGCTACGGGCGCCGAGAAACCATCTACCATCTCATTTGTATATTCCATAGATCGGGTCGCTGTTCCACATCTTTTTATGCTATGATACATGGTGATATAAATGCAAGGAATTCAAGACGCCATTTCTGTATTCGTGTATGCTAACAGTCGATTTGGAAATTTTCTACTTTCAAAAGCATATACTGTGACCCATGCTTGCACAGACATTGTGTGTAAGTTTTATCAAAGTGCTCCCTTAATTTAACATTAAAATTTTAATGCAGAATATTTTGTGAGTATAATGCGGACTGATTACTAGAGAAGTACAAGAAATGTTTCTTCAACTAGATAAATATTTGGTGAATTATTTCGTGAAGTTATTGTAGAAGGCGAAATCACACAAATCATGAATTGTTCACAAATGGGAAATATGCCACTTGGCATCGAAGATATCTGTGAGTGTGCCATTAGTTTGTACCAGGCAGTTGTCAGTCTCGGCATGAGTTAAGTCTTAGGGAGTCAGTTTACAGGAGTCAGTCGGCAGGAGTCAACTGGCAGAAGATTTTCTGCAGAAGTCAGTTTTCAGGAGTCGGTTTGCAAAATAAAATCAGTAGGAGAAAATCAGCAGGATTCGTTCTGCAAGAATCAGTCTACAGTAGTCGGTGGCGGCAGGAGTCGGTGTCGGCAGGAGCCGGTGGCGACAGGATTCGATCTCGGAAGGAGTCAGTCTCGGAAGGAGTCAGTCTCCTCAGGAGAGGGGAGGATTATACGGTCACTCCGGTGGGAGGAAGGAGGCTGGACACTTGATGTGGTGTGGCAGTACTATGCTATAGTAGCAGAGTCCGGTCCCGCACTGACTTCCAGAAAGGGTGTGCGATGCGTCTCTTATAGCCTCTCAACACCCATGGTGACCCAAGGCTTCTTGTGCCACCCCTGTTTAAACTAATTGGGCACCACCGCCCGTGCCATATGGGATACCAGCTTCCTAGTGGCTGGCTAGGGGTATCTGCCATGATGGCTTGGGCCGATAGTTAGTACCCAGACCCGACCACTTGGTGGGGTGTTGGACCTCTTGGCATTCAGGCCGTTGGGGCCCAAAAACAGGAATTTCCCTGTGAAGATATTATATGTATGGTAAAGGACAAGTGTCTGACGTCAGCGGGGCGAGCCTTATGGGCGGCGGCGTGGCGAGTTCGGCTCTCGGTGACAAAAAACCACGGTATAAAACCGGACTAGGATGACGGTGCCCACCAACTTTCAGAGCGACTCCGCGTCTCCCTGCCCGTGGGTGGCGGGTCTGGCGGCGGGGCATGGGAAAACCCACTCGTATCATGGTAAATAAGAGGTAGCACGGGACGATCAGGTGAGCCCTATCAGTGGTTCTCACTGGTGTACTGATCAATAGAGGTTGGCCTCGTGCTGGCAGTAGTTAACTCCGCATGCTAGAGGAGGCTCGAAGAGATTACCCCTCCTATTGAAGAACCTGGCGGTGAGCAGGGCACCTGCTCCGGTAGCGTCCTGTGATGACGACAGGGGTGTGGGTAGTGCTCAGGCTAGACCACACGCTTGGTAAACTGAGTACTAGGACCTCAGGCCTTGTGGTAGGACATGCTCAGTGCGATCTTATGAATCAGATCGGGGCTTCGGATTTGGTCAACTTGGGTGAGCGCTGGTCATGTCTGCGATGAGAGGGCATGATCCCTCTTCCCCGCCGACTGGGCGGCCAGGGTGCGGAATGGCCGTAATTGCTAAGAGTGCCTCGTTAAAAAATAAGAGCATGGCTGTGATGGCTGTGTATCATATTTATATATAGTCTCCGCAGAGCTAAGAGTGCCTCGTTAAAAAATAAGAGCATGGCTGTGATGGCTGTGTATCATATTTATATATAGTCTCCGCAGGTGTCAGTCTGCACAGGAGTTAGTCGGCAAGAGTCAGTCGACAGGAGTCAGTCGGCAGGAGTCGGTCTCGGCAGGAGTCGGTCTGGAGAGGAGTCGGTCTTAGAAGGAGTCAGTTCCTTTGAACTGTTGGTCCCTGTGAGATGTTAACCTCATGTGCAGTCAGCCTAATGTGGAATTAAGCCTGTTTGCCATCAACATTGTTTGGAGTCAACTTCGTGTGGAGTCAGCCTTGTGTGGCGTCAGTCACATGTAGAGTTAGCCTCATTTTATTTAATCCTGTTTGGAGCCAGCCCCGTGTGTAGTAAGACTCGTGTTGAAAGAACCTCATGTGGTGTCAGCCTTTGTCGAGTCAGCCTTGTCTTAAGTCAACCCTATGTGGAGTTACTGTGTGAAATCACCCTTGTGTGGACTCAGCCCCTGTAGCCAAGTATTCTTATAAGATAACTTATGGTATACTGTGCTATATCGACTTAATCGAAGTCGTGAGTATCACATATTATGTGAATTTGGTGGCTAATGGATTAAGTATGGCGTGGAGATATGCTTATTAAGAGGGCTTGGAGCATAATATATAATGCAGATAATCTTGGAGTCATACTTGCTGCCTACATACTGGATTTCTAGTGCCTTACCCTACTGGTTCACAAATTATAGTCAACTATGGTTATGAAATTTTTCAGGACTTATGTCATTTTAACATACTCTGAGCCGTAATTATTCCTCGTAACTGAAATTTATGTGCCCATACCAAATGGTTCGGGATTCATAATTATCTATATGCCTATAGAAACATAGTTCTTGTCGTGCCATACCTGCATTTACGGTGTCGAACACATAGAGACGTGACGACTTAAAAAGTACATGTAGACTACGATAATGCCCAAACTAACGAAGATCATTTCCCGCCTCNGAAATGAAATATTTGCTGGCTGGCCAGTGAGCGAAATGTCGGGCTGTCACAAACACTGGTGTTTTTTCACTCGGCACTGCTGGGGAAAGCAATTTGCAGTTAATAGCGGCTGAGGTTTCTCATCAGCGTACAACATTCCGCCGCCAAACGGGAAAAGCCAATGAATTTTCTGCCGCTTGGAACTTGATTAATCCATATCTCAATGGTTTTCTAATAATTTCTTATTTCTTTCTCTAAACACGTTCTGAGATTTTTCATTTCATATCATGATCGTTGAAACCAATTTGAAATTCCTGGACTCGGTTCGATGGACTCTGTTTTTAGTCAAATAAAGGTAAACGGTTATTCAAATATTTTATTTATACTAATACTTATAATCATTAGTTAAATAGTGCTATGCGTTGTGTTTGAAAAGCCACTCACAAATAACGCATGAATACCAAAATTACCGATTTTCTGTAAGTATTCGAAACATTTGCATACCTATGCCATGAAACAGAATCGAAGAAAGACCTATAAATTCTTGTATGAATTCTGTTATTGTTAGCGTTCGATCAGGAAGTTTCTCCTTGGGCCTCTGCAAGGAAACGTTGCTTGTATTACGAAGCTTACATTTCGTCTTTCTGCTGTCAATATTTAGCAATGGATCATTTGTTTATTATTCGCCCATTTTTCATTTGCCATCGCCATAAAAACCAACACGATGTCCGATATGTCAGCACTGCACTGATTTAGGTTTTAGCTCAATGTGCATTAAACTAGGGCGATGAAGTACGGGATATGTCGAAGATAATTCCTGGCTCGTCAAATGGAGGAAGAGTAAATTAGTACGAGTTAGCGGTGTACGTGAGTTCTCTTGTGTGTTAGAACCCGCGTATGGAAACTACAGGCTGTTCAAGGCAAAGTTACCACTTTTGGAAGCACTCACATTTGTAATAAACGCCTGTAAATATGTTTTATTTTAGTCATAGATGGTAAATTCCGAGTGCGGTGGAATATACATACTGTATATATTACATACGTGGCAATGCTTATTTAAAAAGGTGGTTAACAGATAAAAAAAAATGGCTGAAAGGGAAAAGTAACTAGGGACTCAAATGTGCTCACTTTACCGTGAACAGCATTTAAAAGGAAATCGGTCAGGCGTGCTCAAAAATGGCCGCACTTTATTCCGACGTGCCCCGCCAATTTGACGCTGTGGAAGTTATTCAACCTTGTCAAGCGTTGACAAGGTTGCGGTCAGGCAGTTACGTCCGAATACCACAGAACCAACTAACTAACATGAAACAAATAAGATTGTATGGCTCAGAAACTAATGGACTGATTTACATCAAACAAACTTTACCATGCATTGTTTATTAGTTGGACATGGCCGCACGTTTGGACGTTGTTCACAGTGACAACAGTTTGGCGATAAACTTTAAGATTTTCACAAAGTTCAAGCTTATCCATCTTGGTATATTAACGTGCAGGAACTTCAGCCAAGTATAAAACAGTATGTTCCTCTTTCTAAATCCTTAGATTTCCTTCGTTAAACTCCATCTTAGCATATAAGGCATTGGTATTATATGTGTAAAAGCTAGCTCACAGGACAATGCATTTCCCAATTTATAATTACAATTGCGATGGATCTGCAAAACAAATAGCTCTCTATAATATGGACCTAATATGCACACTAATTTTATCTTACGAGCCTTAATTAGATACCTCACCCCGAAAATGCTCCAAACTCATAGACCTAAAGTGTGTTCTAACATTGATAGTCATGTAGATAACGATCCAATAGAATCGCAGTCACTACACCACGGATGCAGAGGATTTAAGGTGTTCAATTTACTCAAAACAGATACATACATTTTCTTAATATTTTCTTTAAAGCTACATGCAATTCATAAGTGATGCGTAATCGGCTCATTTCTCCTTTAGTTTCTCGATAATTAATTATTTGGTTCCTATGATATTCAGTAAGGGTTAATTGTTATATTGATAATGTTTACATTTGGATGTTCCCAAAAACACAGTGTCAATATCAATCTTCTTCATTAAAAATGCACTCCTTTCCGTTACTAGTGCACAGAAAAATTTGAGGGACTTTAAAATTTTCGGAGCTATCCTCTGAAAAGTCTCTCTTCAGAACGTTATTTTAAAAGTGTGAAAGTCTGTGCTAAATTATTTTTCACCATAAACTAGAAGAAATGAGAATTGAGCCAAATCAGTGAAAATGGAGCAACTGATAATCAGTGCCAGATAACTAATTAATTTAGTTGCTGAATTTCAAATATTTATTTGTATTACCCACTGAATGTCAAGAGTTCCACTGCTATAAATCACTTGTTCCCAGTTAATTTTCTTCATTCGCCGGTCAGCAGTAGCATATAAACTGATTTTCAGTCACTTTTATTTCACTGACTGGTATCACTGATTCGGACTTAGAATGTTCACAATCTTCTTAATTGGCAGCATACTTAATTTAGATTACTTCTGGTACACCATTTCGTGTAGCCGCCGGCTGTTAATATGTGCAGTATTTTTTACTTATGCTACGGGCGCCGATAAACCATCTACGATCTCATTTGTATATTCCATAAATCGGGTCGCTGTTCCACATATTTTTATGCTATGATACATGGTGATATAAATCCAAGGAATTCAAAACGCCATTTCTGAATTCGTGTATGCTAACAGTCGATTTGTAAATTTTCTACTTTCAAAAGCATATACTGTGACCCATGCTTGCACAGACATTGTTTGTAAGTTTTCTCAAAGTGCTCCCTTAATTTAAAATTAAAATTTTAATGTAGAATATTTTGTGAGTATAAAACGGACTGATTACTAGAGAAGTACAAGAAATGTTTCTTCAACTAGATAAATATTTGGTGAATTATTTCGTGAAGTTATTCTAGAAGGCGAAATCACACAAATCATGAATTGTTCACAAATGGGAAATATGCCACTTGGCATCGAAGATATCTGTGAGTGTGCCATTAGTTTGAACCAGGCAGTTGTCAGTCTCGGCATGAGTTAAGTCTTAGGGAGTCAGTTTACAGGAGTCAGTCGGCAGGAGTCAAGTGGCACAAGATTTTCTGCAGAAGTCAGTTTTCAGGAGTCAGTTTGCAAAATAAAATTAGCAGGAGACAATCAGCAGGATTCGTTCTGCAAGAATCAGTCTACAGGAGTCGGTGGCGGCAGGAGTCGGTGTCGGCAGGAGTCGGTGGCGACAGGATTCGATCTCGGAAGGAGTCAATCTCGGAAGGAGTCAGTCTCCTCAGGAGAGGGGAGGATTATACG